>JAOYSI010065516.1:0-23090 GCA_025775065.1 Hiodon alosoides | reverse complement strand
TGCTGCCCCTGAATTGGCTCAGTCAGTATCAGTGCATAGACTGAATGCTATGAGCTGAATTTCACAGATTAAAATACATCTCAGTTGTGAACCAGAGATGACAGCAGCAGTTCACAATTGGCAGAGCATCACCTGGACTGGGAGAAATGGAAATTAGCAGGGAATTGCTCTGCTCATTTCAAACTAACTCCCATCGGCTAGCAGTGCTGATGCAAGCTATAGCCTCCTCTCCAATTGGTGCTAAGTAGCCTTACAAATTTAGGAGATATGGCTGGTTTGAAATAGGTTGAAGTGGAGGAAGCTTGTTGTGGAATTAAGCCTACTTGGAGATCTAAGGTCATGTTCTCTTTCTAATAGGACCTCATAAACCTGTCAATTGTTTACATAAGCAGAAACTTAAACTAAACTTAATGTTTAACATAACATTTTATGTGCTCATACATCTACACTAAAATGTGTGTGAAGTAACCCATTCTGTATCCAGTAAATGTAACAATAAGGCTTGCTATCCAAACCAATTTAGATTATGGTACACGTGACAGTGAAGACGCAGGAGAGATTTGTTTTTTGTTTTGTGGTTCCTGACGAGCGGGTTTCAAAACGTAAACAGAAAAAAACTCTCCCTCACAGGATTGCCAGGGTAAACAAGCAAACACAGATTAAGTAATTGGGTCCTCCAGCTCCTGCGTTCAGCGCCTGGTTTCCTTTCTCCGCAGCCGTTTATTTCTTTCGGTGTTTGTGTCATTCTACCGCACCCTTCTCCCGCCTGTTCCTAAACCATCTACCTCCTGGGAAAACCAGGTCGTTAATAAAGGCTGTTAACGAGCCAATTCTCAGAAGGTGTCGACGGACATGCCCATGCTGCTCTTGGACATATTCACAAGACGGGCGCGTGCCACATACTGCCGCGTCGCTTAGCGTTCACTGCAGTTGGTATTATCTTGGGTTACACCACAACATTCCTGAAAGTCCCCTTCCCTCACCAAGATCAGTGTGATTCCTTTTCATCCTTTCTCCACAAACATACAATATCACCTTCTCTTTGATTATGTCTGAGCTTGTTTCCCTAAAGTTCTCAATCTTACATCTTTTTAAAAATTATTTATTTTACTTCAGGGCATTTATTTGGATTTCAGCTCATGGTGAGCACATTCGAATAATGACTTTAAGACATAATACACATGTTGACATCTCATTTTCTATTATTACGGTCTAGAAAAAACTTAAATGGTATTCCTAGGCAAAAAAATATCTGGAATACTATGGGGTTGGTTCAAATGGAAATGTACTAATTCCTAATGTATTTATGAGAAATGCCTGGGTGGAAAATAAAGCTGCCTCAATATTTCTTCATATCACACAATTCTTGGCATCTATTTAATGTTTTCTATGTGCCAGTTGTGTTAAATGTTCAAAGCATAAGATTTGTTTAGTTAACATACATGTTATCTGTTTGTAACGTTAAGGTTCGTTGCCCTCACCGCGAACGGGTTTATCTGTGCAGGTGAGGGCTGTCTGTGTCTTCTGTATGTCAGTTCAGTTCTTTCCGCTGCCAGCTCTGTCTTTTTCAAGACGGTCGTAAGCGCATGCGCGAAATAAAGAGCATTCTTTCCAGAGAACTCGGTGTCTGTTTCATGCTTAAAACTACGTTGAGAAGTAGCTCAATTGCTAAACGCTACAATACTCTTTTGGCTCTGGATTTTCTGATTCTCTTTTGATAAATGCAATATGTGCTTAATTTTAAATGTATATCACTTTAACAAAAATATGTGCATGCTAACACAGGCAGTTATTTTTTTTCTATAAACTTCTATAAATACTTTTTTGACTCCCGGTTTTTTTATTCTCTTTTGATAATTGCAATATGTGGTTAATTTTAAGTGTAAATAACTTTAACAAACATATGTGTGTGCTAACACAGGTAGTTTAGTTTCAGGGAATATTGTTTTGTGCCTTATATGGATTTAATTTTATTGATTCTCAGTGAGGATAATGCCAGCTGACATTCTCTCACAAAAGATGCTTAGACAGCTTTTTAAAAAAGTGAATTATTGACCGTCCCATGGGCTCCTATTAGACAGAGAGCATGACTCAGAGATCTCCAATTATCTTCCTTATTGCCTCACATACAGTACATATAGCAGAATGGAAGCTTATATTCAGCTGGATTCCAACAATTGAGCATTTATGTAGCTGTATGTGTAGTCTAGAAACAATAAAATACCAGCAATCAGCATACTGATAAATAATCATTACGTATAAACATCAGTAGAAAGAATTCTATTATAACAGATAACTTTTCTAAATAAGTAATATTAATGATATTGTAACTAAATGAGCCTTTGACACGCTTTTCAGCTACAATAGCATAAAAACATTGAGAAACTAGTTAATACCCTCGAACATTAATGAACTATAAATGTAATTTAAACATGAGTATAATAAGTAACTCACATTCTTTACAACTGCACAAACACAGGTGAGTTAGAATCAAATGACAATCACAAAGCGCCTCAGAATGTTCTCTCATTCCTTTCCCTTGGAGGGGCCACTAATATGGCAAAGCTTGAGATTAGTACATGCTTCTGAAATGTGTAGCTTCCTACTGGCTTTTATACTTTTGGTTTCACAAGGCAATCTTGGCTGCACTGCAGAAACAGAGGGCAACTGGGAAAAGGGGGCACTCTGGGCTAAATTCAGTCACCCAGTGAAGTCACTGGGTGAAGTTGTGCTAAGTGCAGAGCACGTACATCATCAGCTATAGACAAAAGTAGTACAGCTGAGCTGAGGTGACAGCTGGAGTGAAGACTTCTGTGAGCCTTGTACCAGTGAGTGTATTAGCACCAGCAAAGACCTGGCCATGACCATTTAATACAACATAAGGGAGCCACCAGGGGGAGCTGTAGCAATAATTTACATTGTGTATTCAGGTCTTGTTTAGGCTTGGTCTGCTGGGGCAGTGGTTCTCTCTTTTTGAGTTTTGGGACCCCTTTGATAAGAATTAAGATTCTTCACAGGCTCCCTAATAAAAGGAAATTTGAAGTAATAAGGAAATTTCAGATAAACAGTTACTGAATTTTCCAAAGACCCCTAGCCACCTATCACAGACCCCCAGGGGGTCCACGGACCCCAGTTTGAAAACTGTTGTGCTAGGGAAGGGGGGGTGGGTCTTTCAGGAATGCCCCAGCATAACCCACGACAAACTCAAACGCAGTGAAATTATTAAACTGTAAACCTGACAAAATATAGACTGCAAAATATATACATGATTATTTTAATTCAATGATTATTGATTATATTAAAGCTCGCAGGCATATTTTCTCTGTTTAGTCACAGATTTGGAGACATATTGTTCGAAATCTCTAACTCTTCCACTGCCAAGAAAGGGGGTCTCTGTACAAAGAGGTCAAACATAACTCATGTTGTACAATGCCCTGTGATTTTCTGCTTAGCTCTCACATGTTAGCTTGGCAAAACCTGGAATATATCCAGTGAATCTTCAATTCAGGTTACCATCTGTTCAGAATAAGACAGCAAGACTGTTAGAAAATCCTTGCTGGGAGTATTGTTACATGGAGAATAATTTTAATAAAATACTAATAATAATTGTTATCCTGATGAGTTTGGGCGATCTTTCTTCCAGTCCATTTTTTAAATATAACAATTAAAATCTCTATAGAAGTATAAGAATGAATATTCCTAGCAATATATTGGAATATATGGAATATCCAAATAAATTCTATTTTGAAATGCCAACAGTGAGGTCTTGCCTTCTCGCAAGTTCTAGTGGTTGAAACAAAAAGTACTTAAAAGTATAAAATTACAGAATCCATTTCTAAAATATATTTTAATTTTGATTGTATAAGAATTCAGGTTGAAGACAAATTTCTGACTTCATTTGAATTGACTTAAAGTCATCCCGGGGTTAGGGCTTCACATTATACTTAAAAATTCAAAATGTATTAAAAAAAATTGGAATTGGATGCAAATGTCCTCGAATGAACCTTGAAAATAAAATAGTTTTGAGGATAAGGAAAGGCAAAAAAGTTGAACCAAGTCATCTGGAAAGATTTTAGCGTCTGTTGAACCATGGGGATTCATAGGGAATTTTGGTGTTTAAGCTGTTATCATCCAGGGTAGCTGAAATATGTTTTTTTTTTACATGTAATTCCTTAACATAAGTTGATACATTGACCGTGTCCGACAGGCTGGATGAAATTATACTACTGGCTGAAGAACGAAGTCCACATGTTGGCAAGTGGTTCCATTAGTTCTTTTAGGCTTGGTATAACTGGACAAAATGGTGGGTCCAGAGCATTTTTGATAATCTTAGATAGTACATGAGCTGTAAATGAGGCTGTACTAATGGGGAAATCACATCTGCTTTATCAGTTGGTTACATCATTATGTTCTTGTTCTTTTGTACATGTTTTAATTTTAGTCATTCATTTAATGCGGTTGTGATAAATTGGATTTAAATTTAAATTGATTTTTTTAAGTTTGTGTTAGGATTTATGGTTGGCATTAGGTAGTAAAATAATTAATTGGTTTTCAACGGTAGTTTTTGTATTTTCTTCCCAGTTTGTGCCAATATACCTAGGCTCATCCCAACAAATCCGGCTACCCCAAATGGGGAGGATGAAGTTTGACTAACCTCCTTTAGTCCAAGTCGCATTCGAGCCAGTGGACGCTTTAACACTCTGTGCTAAGCAAACAAATGATTCAGTGCCTCTTGCAGGAGAGGCACATGCCTCTTGATGGCACTGCAAGATTGGTCTGACTACTCCCTTTAAAAATAAATGCAATGAGGCCTCTAGAGTGGCTCCACCATTAAATGGCCCTTGAATGAGTTTCGAATGAAGCTGGGTTTCGTGACTTAGAATGCAGCTCACATCATTTGCAGATTGGTACCAGAAGAGCACAGCAGTGGTGCACAATTGGCTGTGGTTGTGTTTGTGGTTTCCACTTTGAGACTTAAAATAATTCTTCATGTAGAGTTTCCATATAACAGTAAAACGTAAAAAAAAAACATTTACTATATATACTCATAGGTACAAACGTCACTCTTCATTTAGTATTGAATTTTCCCATGTAGCTGCATCCTGTTATATTTTAAGTCTATTTGAAATAAGGCTTTCTCTCTCACTGCAATCTGTGGAATCCTTATCTCTGGTCAATGATACATTTTGAAGACACTAGTAGATAGCAGTATTTATTCAGAACCACAGTGAAGAGTGATGACAGACATATGATGATGATGACCTGGAAAAACAACCTGACCCTACAACAGCCACGCCATATTTCGAAACAAGACCACTTCCCAAAACTCACTTCCTGTGTTGAAAAAAATAATAACATCAGCTCTGCCTGTTCCTTCCCTTCCCACCACAGCTGCCACACCATACTGCACAAGCAGTCAGTATAAGCAGAAAATGTATAAAACCTCAGAAAAAACTCAACAGATCCATAAAATGCAGTATACTCAACATCCATTCAGAAACAAAATGTAGAGCAGATATTTACTATATTGAAAAACCTGCAAGACATACAAACTCATCAAGACCATCGAAACTTCAAATTGAGTAAGAATCTAAAATATAAATAGTAAATATAACTTATCAGGAGTTTTACAAAAATAAACTTCCACATAAACTACACACAAGTGCATGTCCCTGAAAAAATATGCCTAGGCCTTTTAGATATTTCTTCTCTTAATTTTTATTTTATATCATTTATTTCAGTTACTATGCAAAGTAATGTAATGTATTAATGCTTTCAGTTGCATTCAAAACTGAACTGTCTTTGGTTTTAGTCTTTAGTTTAAATCCTGCAGAATTGATCTAACTTAAGACCATGAGATAAGTCTGTTGTAAAAAGCAAAACTACTAAAGGTCCTATGTAAGATTGGGCTAAATCAATTGTTTCTATCTAACAAAGACCAGACGTATTTCTTTTTCAGTCTGTTTGAAAAAACTGGCTTGTGGTAGAGTAAATTCTTGCAAAGAGGAACAATTGTCAATGATACAATACATAATAATCAAAAAATGTAAGCAGCCTATTTGAAAAGCTTTCACATTTGATAAATATACTAATTGATATTTTTGGGGAAACATGTTGCATTTTGAAGAGTGGGGTATGGGGATGAGTATGGAGGATGTTATGGTGATAGCAAGTAAAGTGAGTATGAACGCTACATAGTTCCACTCGATCTCCTGATCGGAGATCAGGTAATCACTCAGTTTCGAGAGAAAAAGTATTTACTATTCTTGTTAAAATAGCCTAAATAGAAATAAACGTTTTTATAGAACCGAGAAATTAAATCGTATATGTGCTGATTCAAATCCAGAAATGTAATTAGCTGGTAATTTAAAATTTTAGAAATATTTAGTATTGTTTTATTAATAATTATATTATCAATACAATAACATTCTCAAAACAAGACCACTTCGCCATACTCTCTTCCTGTGTTGAAAAGAATTGCACCCTCAGCACCATTACCAGCCAGTCAGAGTAAGCAGAAAATGTATACAATCTCCATACACAGAAAACTCTTCACTCCCTAAGGAACAATAGGAAATACTCAGCATCCTTTCTGACACAAAATGCAGAGCAGATATTTAACATAGACTGCAGACAGACCTGCAAGACATGCATAGCAAAAACATACACACACATCAAGACTGTCAACACTTCATATTGAGGTAGGATCAGATAGGCATATAGAAAGAGTAAAAGCTATAGTAAAAATAAATAACTTTGCAACAGTTTCACAAAACTTCCAAATAAGCTGCACACACAAATACCTGAAAAACAACAACATGTATATCTCATTTTTTTTTTTTTTTTGTATGTAACTTAATTCAGTTATTATTGTAGCAAGGAAGGAAGACAACGCAAGGTTCACTGGCTATGACAGACCCAGCAGACTCGGACCAGCTCCGCAACGCCTTCTCCTCCCAAGGAGCCACGATAAGAAGGCATGAGGAGTTGCTTTGTGGTCTTATGGAGGGGTTCCAGACCTTTGTCGATTGCCATGACCATGCATTGAACGCTTTGCTGGAGCAGTTCCCTGGATTCCATAGCTCGGCTGCCTCCAGCCAAATATTTACGCAGGCTTCACAAAAGGAATTTCCTGTATTGCGGGACTGCTGATCATTTTGTGGGCTCCTACCCACTCAAAGGACTAGGACCACCGGTAAGGGTATACTCCAGTGGATCTTGCAGGGAACTTTGCCGACTCTGGGGCCGATGAGAGTTTCATGGACGCTACACATCCCCACTCAGCCTTTCTCCGACCCCTTGGACGTTAGAGCGTTGGACGGGTGTTCTATAGGTCAAGTCACCCACAATACCACCACCATCACCCTACGGGTGTCCGGGAACCACAGCAAGGCCATCCAATTCTTGCTCATCAAGTCTCCTCAGGTTCCCGTGGTGTTGGGATTCTCTTGGCTCCAGCGACATAATCCTATAATTGACCGGAATACTTTTTGCCATGCTTACTGCCTGAAGTCAGCACAGCCTGTCCCGGGATGTCTTCCTTTGGGCTCGGAAGTTTCCCCGGACCTCTCCGCCATTCACAGAGTTTTCAGAAAGGCCCAGGCTACTTCGCTTCTTCCACACCGACCCAATGACTGCGGGATCGACCTTTTTCTGGGCACCACACCACCCCGGAGACGACTGTAACTCTGTCAGGTCTGGAGACCAGGGCTATGGAGACCTACATCAAGGACGCCCTAACTGCAGGGTGTATCTGTCCTTCGGCCTCCCCTGCCGGTGGATGTGTGCCCCTGCATCGACTATAACATCACAGTCAAGAACCACTACCCACTACCACTCATCGCCTCTGCCTTCGAGCCGCTCCAGGGGGCCATAATCTTCTCCAAGTTGGACGTGTGGAACGCCTACCAACTGGTGCGGATACGGGAAGAGGACGAATGGAAAACTGCCTTCAACATGGCAAGCAGGCACTACGAATACCTGGTCATGCCATTTAACCTTACCAACATTCTTGCTGTGTTTCAGGCCTTGTTAACAAAGTTCTCCGCAACATGTGTAACCGGTTCTTCTTCGTCTACCTCGACTACATCCTTGTTTTCTACCGCTCTACCCAAGAACAGGTGCTACATTTTCAGCAGGTCCTCCAGTACCTCCTGGTGGAAAAGTGCGAATTCTATCGCTCCACCATCCTCTTCCTGGGTTACATCATCGTTACATCATCAAGCTAAACAAGAGCTTTCCATTTATTGTAAATGATACCATCAGATCTTGTTTGTTGATCTGGATGCCTATTCTGCTATAGCGTAGTTTGCAGCCGAAACTTCAGCAATTTCACAAGAAAGAGACTTCCCTAAATTGTTTCCATGACAACAATAAACTACAGTTTTGTATATACGTATGTCCTTTGACAGCCTTTACATGCCTTGAATAGAAGGGTCAACTGGGTCATCAGGGAGAGGGGGAAATTTCAGGGTCTCCAATAATTTTTCTACTCATTTAAGCCTGGTGAGATTTTAAAAAGTTACTTAAATTTAAGACCAGGCTCAAATTTAGACTTTTTATGGAACAGGTCTTATATTTTGGGCTTAAATTTTAAGTATTTGGGCAATCGGCCCCTGGTGCCCCCCCTCATTGGACTGTCTATCTCCTTTCAGAGATAAGCTTAAAACCCGCCTCCTCACACTGGTCTATACCTAAACCTTACATTTCCTTTGGTCCCCCATGTGCTTTTTCACTCAATAATATATTAACGAATAATTTATTTTTATGTTTTCCACTTCAATATTGTATTTTAAAATATTTTTATAGTCTTTATATTGTATTATGTGTAAAAGTTTTTTGCCATTATATTCAGTGTCTTTGGGTTTGTGAGAAGTGCTTTACAAATAAAATGTATTATTAGAGAAAATCTTATCTCTGATATGATAAGCAAAAATGCTTCAAGACCTCAGCTTATCTTGGGGACAAGTTGTGATCTGCATGGCTGTTTAACATAAATCTGCTGAGCTCTGAGATCTAATTCGCCATCTGTTAGTCAACTCAAGTGTAAACAAAAAAAAAGAAGTAATATTTATGAACATCAGTGCCCGCTGATTACTTTAGAAAAGAGAAGCAGCTCCTTTATGTTCGCCGCTCTCAAATTGCTCATTGAGTTTTCTCCTGGGTGTCACCCTCACGCGATCGTCAAGGAACAAACAAAACAAACACAAATAAAATTTAAAAACCACGGGAGCCGGGTTTCTTGTGTGCTCGTCCCTGGTTGTCATCGGAGTTTCGTTTCGTTTCGTTTCGTTTCGGTTTTGTTTGCTTTAGTCTCCTTTCGCTGCTTGCTACGCTCCCTCCTTCTGCCAGCTTCCAAGACCGTCTACCTACTGGTTGTTAAGATTATTAATCAGCCGAATTCCTAGCAGGTTGCTCTCTCTCGTGTCCGTAAGATTGACGCATGCTACAATGTCTATGATTGGGTTAGCAGGGTGGCTGCAGATGACTAGCTGAGAGGCAACCTGTTCTCCTTTCTGGGAAATGTACGGCTGTGCTTGCAGAGTGCAAGGGGAGTGTCAGTATTGTCACTACACCATTTTTTAAACTTGTATTTAAGTAGTAAGTAATGAAACCAAGACCGATGCTACTTCCATCTTTTATTAAAATTGTTGTAAATCGCAATACAAAGTCGGTTAAACAGGCAAAGTTTATACCTTGAGTTATAGGCTTTACTACAAGGTATGTTATCTAATGTTAAGGACAGCTCCAGCCGATTGGATGCCCCCATTATATATAAAATTTTTTAAAATATTGAATCAAACTTAATTTGACTTTTTTCAAAGTCAAAATACATTTCTACCAATTAGTCTAAATTTATAACAAATATTAAACACAAAATAACTGGTTGCAAAAGTATTAATGCAACTCACCTAAATCGTCACTGTGCAACAAATTGTTTTAGAATTTGTTTTAGAATTAGCTCAGTTAATAAAATGGAGTCCCTGAATATCCCTCAGAGTACTGTGAAGTTAATAATTACGAAATGGAAAAAGTATGGCACAGCAGTAAATCTTCCTAGAGCTCTGTGACTGTGCAAGAAGGGGACTAGTGAGGGAGGCCAACAAGAGACCTATTGAAAAAAAAACAAAGGAAATCACGGCTAGAGTTTGCCAGAAGGCATGTGGGATACTCTGAAGTCAGCTGGAAGAAGATACAATGGTCTGATGAGACAAAAATTGAGCTTTTTGGCCATCGAACCAGACGCTAAGTTTGGCATGAACCAAATACCACACATAACCAAAAATACACCATCCCCACTGTGAAGCATGGTGGTGGTAGCTTGTAAAGGTAGAGGGTAAAATTAATGCTGCAAAATACATGGAAATCCTTTAGGAAAACCTGATACAGTCTGCAAGAGAACGACTTGGGAGAAGATTTGTTTTTTTCAAGACAACGATCCCAAGCATACAGCTACACAAGAATGGTTACGAAACAACAATGTCATTGTCCTGGAGTGGCCGAATCAGAGACCAGATATCAACCCAATTGTGAGTCTGTGGATGGACTTGGAAAAAGGCTGTGCACTCACGATCCCCACGCAACCTGACAGAGCTTGAGAAGTTTTGCAAAGAATGGGGAAAAATTGCAGTGTCATGATGTGCCAAGTTGATAGAGACCTATCCACATAGGCTGTACTTGCTGCCAAAGGTGCATCTACTAAATACTGACTTGAAGGGGGTGAATACTTATGCAAACAATTATTTTGTGTTTTATATTCGTTATTAATTTAGACTAATTGGTAGAAACGTATTTTGAATTTGATATGAAGGTCTTTTTCTGGTGACTTCTCACTATTTATTAGTTGCATGTTACAACTTTTGCTGGGCATTAGCCTTACATAATTTATAATGACCCCCCCCCGATCCTCAGCCAGACCTCAGCAGCTTTCAAGCTCCCTAGCCTCGGGACAGGATAGCAGAGACCTTTCAGACATCTCAGCCTCTGGGGATGGTGGCAGAAGTGAAAAACCCTCTGGAAAGGCCTGGAGGACAGTTGGTTGCTCCAGCTCTGGAAGGATCTGGAGAATAGTTGGTTGCTCCAGCTCTGGAAGGGCCTGGACAGATGGTGGTGGCAAGATTTGAAGCCCTGAGGCCCCTGGTCTTATTTTCAGCTCTGTGTGGTCACCACAGCATTGTCTCACCATCAGCTCTTTTTTTCTCTGCGGCGTTTGGATGCCTGGTATTTTTCAGGCCCTCCATAGGTCCTCCAAGGACCCACAGAGCATGCAGGGGGTTGCAGTAATTAGAGGACTGGTCACTGGCTGACTCCACCCATCCTGGTGTTGAATCTATAAAATCTAGGGTGTAGGGTATTTTATTGGAATCAATAGACTTAGTGGAATGAATAGGACTGGGTAATTCTGACCTTCTGAAGGACAAATGCAAACATAAGAAAAATACAAACATTTACTCAATTAGTGGTACTGTACTGGAATATGTTGTGTCAGAAAAAAGAAAAGACGAGACTAGAACATGAAGACTTTTTTTATGTTTCTATTTCTGCTGACTCAGTTCTGCTTTGTAATTTCATGGTGTGAAACTAAGTGTGAAGTTTTTCTTCACCTTAAAACACAGGCAGAGGAAAAAACTGAATGCATTCTGGTGAATGGACCCAGAGGCAGAAAAGACACAGAAGCAGCAATTGAAATGGTTTTGCATTTATAAATGGCATACCTTAGGAAATTTTACAAACAAGTGGAGACAAAAACCAAAGTTCAGGTACAGGCCAGTGTGAAGCAGTGGGTTTTAACCTTAGACTTGAAAACAGATATAGATGTAGGTTGTCCTTATCTGGATGCACCCAGAGTTTTGACATGCATGACAGGAAAACAGCTCAAGAGATATGGAAAGACAGGACAGGTAAACACTAGCATGTGGATGAGGGGGCTAAAGAAAACAAACAACAAGCTGGCATGAGTGTATTGAGCAGGGTAAACATGGCTGATGACCTACACAAAATGGAGGGTGTAGCTGAAAAAAGAATGCAACATTCTTATTGGAACATTGTTTGAAAATTGGTGTTGACACAATTAATGCTGGGCAGTCACACTGTCTACACCAGGGACCACGACACCCGGTAATTTTTCTGCAAGCTAAAATAGAATAGTTGTCCAAACAACGGAAGCTTAAGAGCGTTCGAAAGCTGTTTTGATATTAGTAGGTCTTTTTTTTTGGCAGACGGCCTTCATTTGGCATGACAAAGCCACCAAGCCTAATACCGAGAAATTTTAAAAAAAAAAATCTTTGGGTCGTTTCCAGATTGCACCACACTTCCGCTAAATGATGTTTTGTTCAATTCTCTGTACAGTCTGCCAAGAAGTAACTCATTTCTTAAATTGTGTCATTAATTAATAAATATGAATAGACTTTTCATACAATTTTCAGGTAAGACCTTTATGTCTCTCTTGACTGCAGTTTCATTTTCTGTCTTTCAGCTTGTCTAACTTATTTTCTCTGATTTCTAGATTTTATATGAAATTCTTTGTAGTTTATTGTGACTTTTTTACATATTACTTACATTTTAATATACATTCATGCCAGAAAAAATTCACCTTCACTATCTAACTTTCAATGAATATTAAATAACCTGATGTATAATTTGGTTAACACCATGTTTTAGTAATAATTGCATACATTTCCTAAGAAACATGAATGGATTTTGAAGAGTCCTTGATTTTATTCCATTCACAGCTTCTTTTGTTTTGCTACTTTAAAATAATTGAAAATATATACGTCATTCAACAAATACCCAGACATGTGTCCTAATTTACACATTCTTTGTTGGTTTAAAAAAAAAAAAAAAAAAACACCAATGTTGTGGAATAATTGCACAGCTATGTATTTTGTGAAAAAATGGAAGGAGAAGAGTAGGGGAAGACCATAAAAGGGAAAATTAGTTAACACTGCCAGTGTTAATTGTTCTTTGTGCAATAGCCATAGAAGTTCTATTCTAGTCATGTTGAGTATCATTTTGAGTTTACTCGGGCTAAACATGGCTGAGGACCGACATACAACGGAGGGTGTAGCTGAGATAAGAATGAAAAATGAACCCCCCTCAAAAGCAGAAATTTGCAGCTAGTTAAATATATGCCAGCTATCTAACAAAAAATAATATAATCATGTAGCTGAACAATTAATTATTATTATTGAGATAATATAAATATGACAATATATTGTTGTCAGTCTCTGGATGGGTGTCTTGAAGGGTCTTTGTTTGAAGGGTCTTTGTAGGTTTTTACGATGGCGTCGTCCAAGCAAATACAGTATTTTAACACGAGTGAATGCACATTCCTGACATTCCTAAGCCACTGCGACAAAGGCCGTAGGTTTATTTTGAACATTGCAGTTTACACAATTTTTTTTGTATCTTAGAATATGTATCAGTAACGAAACAATCGCCGTAACACCAAATAATTTTTCTTTCACAAAAGTTTGAAAAGCATTATTGTCTTTTTAAATAGACAATGAACGATGAACAAAACTGATTCTGCAATGTTTTCATTCCATACGAGACACAACCCTACGTGTCATTCTTTTTAGTCTGTATCAGCAGTTTGTATTGTGTATTTTTATTTTTAGGGCATATGCATGCATTTGAAAATAGTAAAACTTAATATTGCAAAGGTTAAACTCGCTAAATGTCTTTACATCTTTCAATTTTCTCCTTTTCCCTATTTCTTTTTTCCAATTTTAATATAAGTAATTACTATCACATCTAGAGATCTGTCCCTAAAAGTCCCACTTTGTTTATTATGTCTGCTATGTTCTACTCATGGAATGCAATATAGACCGGTATGAAGAGCCAAATAGAAAAACAAACATAAATTTAATGCTCTATATGTTATATTTCTACAGTGATTTTTGACGGTATATGGTTTGCTTTTATAGTGATTTTTGCCGTCGCAAAGACCCAACAGGAACCAACAGGTAACCTTTCCATTATTGTTCAAATGGTAGTCTGCACGTTTCACAAGTGATTATTTTCTTGTCAGGACAACTGTAATAAATTTGTGGCTACCGATCCTTGCAGCGTACCTATTTGAAGCAACAAACAGTCATCAGTTATTTTTGACCAAGTACAATTTTAAATTGGGCTAACCTTAACCCTAACCCTAGTAGAAGCATACAGATACTTCTTGAATCAACAAACAACCCCATACAAATGGATGTTAAATACAGCATTTTTCAGAAGATCCAAAAACATGAATAAATCATTTTATGAAAAAAGGTAGAAATGGGGCCTTACTGTTGGCCTTCTGGTACTAGAACTGTGATTCTCAAGACCTCACCTGCCCAAAAACAAAAATGATCCTACAATCCAAATCCAGTTTCTTCTCTGGAAACCTTAGTTCATTGACATACCATAAAACAACCCTAGATACATTACTGTCACTGTATCCCTTCCTTACTCTGGCCATCACATCTCTGAGCATATACTGAAAGTATTTTTTTCTCTCAGTAATCATGTTCCCGACCTCTGAAGAAGTTTTTGCTGGGGAAGCATTAGTTTTGAACTGCTCAGGCTCAGGCTCGGACCAGGTTAAGTGGTACTTCAAAGAGAAAGTGGTCGAACACCACAACCAAATCTGGATCGTCACAACAGCAGCCTCTTCGGATCACGCAGGTCAATATTCCTGTGAGAGAGGTCAAAAGAGCAATCCCAAAGAAATCAAAGTTTTAAGTGAGTATTACACCTCACTAAAACACCCAACAGTCTGCTGTGACAGTCTCCTTAAGGGCTATCTATGCAAACCTTTGATGCAAAATTGAAGATAAACTTCAATATGGTTTGTGCTGTTTTAGAAAGAAGAATTAATGTCCTTTAATGTAAAAAAAAAAAAACGAAATGAATGTTTTTAATGCAACAGTGTTATTATTCATCACATTTTGACTGGAAAGATCATTTGTGAGCAAGCTGATAGAAAATGAGGCGATGATTCTAGTCTGTCAGTAATTCTTAAAGCTACCTTATTTTGTACTTTTCTTCCCCTCTCCCAGACTATGTATCTCCTGCCAGTCTAGTCATTAAGTCTGGGGATCCTGTGGTATATGAGGGTACCTCTGTTGTCTTCGAGCTCGAAGTGGAAGATGGTCTTACAGACTGGTTCTGTAGAGTTTTGAAAGGAGGAAGGCTTAAAAAAATTTATCTTAAGAGTATTTCAACGTCCCAAAATACAAAAATAGATTTTCATCCTCGTCCTCTGAAAAACGGCGAGTCTACTGCCATCTACTGGTGTGAAAGCAATGCAGAAAGGAGCAACGCTGTTGCAATCAAGACTTCAAGTAAGGCATGCCGCACTGGTTCCTATCAATATATATGTGGGAAGCAGAGGGTGACTTTTAACATATTGCTCTAATTTCTAAACAGTGTCTCTGATAACCGTAATTGTTTGTTCATTGTTCAAAATAATTATATTCAAAAGTAACAGCAGCTTTCATGGTGCTGTCACTCTGTGTTAAGAATCAAATGTTTTATTTATTTGTTTGTAGTTATGATTTTGTCGAGGAAGTCATTAGGAATTAAGAATTTAGTAGCTTCTGTATTAATTTACGATTGTATAATGAAAAGCATTAAACTTCATTTTCTCGATTTTTTTCTCTTTCAGAACAAATGGCAATATTGGAACCCCCCTCAAACCCAGTCAGTTTAGGAGAAACAATGAAACTGGAATGTGTGGTATGGGGTCGACCTATAATAAGTAAAATAGTTTTCAAAAAAGATGATGTGGTGGTACAAGACGGCTCCAATAAAAACTATGAAATTCCAAACGTCGACAAAAATCACCAGGGAACCTACAGCTGTATTGCCACCTACAAGTTCAAAGACAGCACCAGTGGTTCACTGAGAACTGACAGCTCTGATGGTCAAGAAATTGAATTCTTAGGTACAAAAATGTGTGGGGTGTGTGTTTGTGTGTGTGTGTGTTTGTGTGTGCATGAGTGAGTGTGTGCAGTCTATTTGTCTAACTCTCCTTTGTGTGTGTGCTACAGTGAACCCTCTAACAGCAACCATCACGATGGACTCTCACTATGGACTTTCATGCTCCTGCACACAGTGTACTAAGCCTTACACTTCCCAGTACTTCAAAATTGAAGAAAAAAGACGAATCCTCTTAAAAAACAAATTGTCTACAGGAGTTTATTACTGCAGAGCCGTCTGGGTGGGTGGAGCCTCCCGTTTCAGCAACACCATATTTGGTGAGTCTTTTGTTGCATTTTTTCCATTTATGACTTGTAAAGTGCTGCATTTGATAAATATTCTTGATGCTAAACAAGACACAGAACGTTGCCAATATTAGTAATGTGTCATCTTGTATTTTAGAGTAGTAAGATTTCTCTTACTATGTTACTGCAACAATTAAATAATTTTTTCTTTTTATATGTAATTTATTGATCACATTTTAACATTTTAAAAAAAAAATTAATTTCTAGTTGTAGGAACCAATCTAAGAAGGTACAGTCCAAGAGTACGCTGGACTGCCTATGTTTGCATACTCCAATAATATTTTTTAAATGAATCCAGTTTGAATTTAAATCAGATCTAAATACATTGGGGAGGTTGACCAAATTTTAACATTTTAAATTTCTTGTATTGCATTCATTCATAATGCAGTTAATGCATATTGTGACACATTAACCCTAAGCTAAGAGTATTTTAGATTTTTTTTAAATAGGTCAACAGAGAGAAGGCCACTCACAAAAACACTAACTAAACCCTATGTTCCGGAGATCACAGGTTTTCGTGGGGAACATTGTTAAGCTATGCAGGGCAAATGTATATATTAAAATGTTTAATGCTGAAAGCTGTGTTTAAAGTTGGAAGTGATCATAACTTTTACACATTCTTTATTATTATTCTACTGTGTTTTCATAGACAGAGCAGACAGAACATAGACAGAACCTCTCCGTTGTTCACGGTGGTTAGGTAGGACGTAGCCTAGTAATATGAGCCGCCTTGAGGGGTCTACACCCATACACGATAGCCATTTTTTGAAGGGTAAAAATGCTTGATTTTGTTTCTATGCTAAGAATTTTTCTTACGTAATCCCAGGAAACTTTTTGCAACCTCCATCACAATGTATTGGCTTTGGCCTGGCCTGTAATCAGTTAAATTACCAATAATCCTGTATTACTAATAACAAAAAAATTTTCAGCAGGTAGCTATTAAAAGCTGTCAAATCAAACCCCATATTAATGCACATGGATGGGGTAGGGTATCTCTTGAGTCTCTAAGCAGTGACCTTTGTAAGCTTCTGTAGATATTGTTTTGCCTAACATTAAATTCACTCTTTACACACAAAAGTCATTCATTTCAACTGAGGAACAAGAAACTAGATCTTGGGGAGGCAAGTACAGAAAGATGGGGGAAAATCACATTTTTACCATGCAGCTGTGAAAAATTTAGTTGTGGAAAATCAATCAGGTAATTAGCTGGTTGATAGGACTCCTAATAATAGGTCTGGAACTTGCGAGATACAATATTTATTTTTAAATGTTCACAATCATCACCTTTACAATACACAGACTGAGAAAAACAACTTAAGTAGGCACTCAAAAATTATTTAATAAATCTTAATTCATTTTAACGAAAGTTGCACACAATAAAAAAACCAAAGGACTTCTTAAGGACAATGTATAATTATCTCCTGGATGGAATTTGTTATCTTACTTATGTATAATAAATCCTGTATGACGTAGATTAAATATCAATACATTCTGTGAGATTTAGCAGTTATTCTATACTAAGGGGGCTGACTATTTTGAGTTACGGTGTAGTAAGCTAAAGCTGGGATGAGGCTACCACTGGTCACAGCTGAGAAAATAATGTTGAGGTAATGAATTCAGTCTATTCTGCCAAAATGTCTGATCAAACAGCCATTCGTGGAGGACAAGTGAAGTTGTGTTGTCGCCGATGTGGGATATCAGTCAGGAAACACAAAGATGTCAAACATCCAGAATGTTTAGAATGGTTATTTCAGAGAATGGAATAGTGTTTTAGGACTGTCTGTGTGTGTATGCTGTGGCCTGGGTGTGGTCAGTTACCATAGATCTGGGGTGATAGCAGTGATAACGTTCTAAACCCTCTGTGAAACTGGCTTGGGGTAGTTTGGAGAAAAACGATGTGTTCGCCTGAAAAATGTTAATGTTAATTGTGTTCTTCTTCTTTCAGTGAAAACTACTGACACTATTAATCCAATACATATCTTCGGCATTATTGCCATCATCCTAATCATCATCGGTATACTAATTGCTTATTTGTTCTGGAAGAAAAGGACCAGACGTAAGTCTGCACTTACTTGTTTCTTCATTTGTGTCATTGCAAAATCGTTTTCATACATGTGCTTCTACAAATTTATTGTGTCTGTTATGGATTTTTCTTTAAGCTTTATACATAATTGTCTCAGTTTCGACTGCTTTTACTGACTGTATCCGTTTCCTCTGCATTGTGTGGTCATACTTTCCTCTTTTCAGAAGAGCCATTGTATCAAGATGTGCCATTGGGGGGTCTGAAGTCTCAAGAGGAAGAAGCACGATATCAGGCACTCAAGAAACCCAGAGTTAAAGGGAGGGAGGGAGATTATGATACTCTAAAGGTAAAAGATGAAGTGAGTGGAGAGAAACAAAAAGAGGAGAGAGAGGAGGGGGAGGGGGGAGAAGGAGGTTACAATGAACTAAAGATGTCTAAAGAGGAAAGGGAAGAGGGGTTATACCACACTTTGGGTGCAGAGGGGGGCAAGGGGGGAGGAGAAGCTTATGAGGCGCTGTAGATGTCTAAAGAGGAAAGGGAAGAGGGGTTATACCACACTTTGGGTGCAAAGGGGGGCAAGGTGGGTGAAAAATGAATACATTAAATAAGAAAAAGGATGAAAAAGTTACAGGGAAGGGTGTTAGGTAGATTCGGTAAATGGTTGTAATGTGGATGAATATAGACAAGCAGGGGGGTGGTTAACTGGGTGGAGACGGACGACTCAAAGGCGACTAGGATTGGAGGTGACTATTATTCCTTCTTCGCCTTCCCCTCATGTGGTCGACAAGCCGAGATGCCCTGGTACCACAGGCGATTATAAAAAAATTGTAAAGAAAAATACAAAAATAATTAGCGATTCCAGATTAAAAACCAAAAAAAATCCTTGTGAATAAGACACAGGGCATCAACATGTATGGTGTCTTAGAACTTTCCAAAATTATAATACATTTTAAAAATTGGTAAAAAAAAGTTCTTGTCTTAGAAACTCTCCAAAATTATAAAACGTTTTAAAAATTGGAAAAAATGTATAAAGGGAAACCATTTGAAATACAACAAATAATTTTTAATAATGTTGATGGTTAAAGGCTGTTAGATTAACAAAATATTTTGACTGGAGATTTCTGATAATCTGTCGCTAATAGGTCTGTACAATACAACTTGTGTAGCTGTCATGTAAACACTCAGATGTAAATGATCAGGAGGCACTGATCAGGAGGTAATGCACACAATTTCCTAATACCACACAGATATGCCAATATACAGTTAATATTAGTAATATCTGATGAAACAGCTGACCAGCAAGGTCATGGAATATATTTCAGACAAATTTCAATTACTCATTTGCCCAAAAACTTCACTGAAAACTTTGCTTATTGAGTCACTTGATAGTTATGTTGGAAAGTTGATTGTTATACTGGAAAGTTGATTGTTATGCTGGAAAGTTGATTGTTCTGTTGGAAAGTTGATTGTTATGCTGGAAAGTTGATTGTTATGCTGGAATGAGAACTACCAACAACTACCTTTGGAAATTGCCACCCACGACAAAACAATATAGCCAATTGTTTCAGATGTAGTCAAAATTTGTGTAATATTGTGGACCCGATAATACTTGCCCAGTGATTGCACAATAGGGGTAGGTGTGATGTTTTTTGTTATTATTTTTATTATTTTAGCTACTATTAGATGTGTGTATTAAAAACAAACATATTTAAGTTGAACAATTATTCATTTCTCGTGTTCTAGTATAAAAATCGGACAGAACCAAGTATCACAGCATTCAAATCAATGTATTTACTGTGTTGGTACTGTTTATTCCTTCTGGTAATTTTCTGCAGAATATTTTTAATTCAATATTTTCATTATTAATTATTTTGACAATATACGATTAATCATCCAAATTAATTAGCTTATGCTCATAGATCAAATTTTTTCAATTTTCCATCAAACAACTGCCGTAATATAAACTAAATGATACCATTGTTTTTTACATAACGCATAAAATACATAAATGTGCATAGGAAATGTAGTCAGTTCCAAAATGCTTTAAACTTTTAAAAGTAAACTAGTACGTTGTGTAATTAAACAAATTAAAATGCCTTGTATATATAAGTTAAATCATAAAAAAAAAAAAAAGAATGCAGCATTTGGTAGTCAAAGAAGGGAAAGGTCAAAACCAATAAATGGGAGAACCAAAAGGAAGATTGGTGTATCAGAAGGAGATAGAAGTGGTAAAATGAAGTGGTAAAATGTAAAAGCAAATTATAATGTTTATGAAGTGTATTGATCATCATAACAGTGATCTAGAACAAGAGTTCCAAAACAGTAATTGGTGTAAAACCTCAAAATCCATTTGCGTGTCCTGAGAAAGTTTATTAGAAATGTGAGGAGACAGGACTTGACAAGGAGCCTAAGTAATCAGTTAACAGTGGTCTTTATTAAGTTTTGGTTCTGTGCCTCTTCTAAGCTCCATTGAAAAGATTAGATTTGTCTTTGGAAATACATATGGGAACTTTGCAATGCACCTTAGAATTTTAGAATGTAATCAGAAAAATTCCAATTTTTTATTTATTTTTAATTTAAAAACCATTTTGCTTATGCATTTTTGTAATGAATTATATTAACATATTGATTCAGAAGGTTTATATACTATTTTTGTAATTTACTATTATTCCTTTACTGTGTGCTGATAATACTGTTTTAAAATGTGTATTACAATTTTCTACTTACTTTGACTATTTTCATATTATTTGTTAAATTAATTCCTATACTGGTAAAAAAGTGATACAAAAATCAGTAAATTGTCATACAGAGCGGTGGGTGATGTGTATTGTGCTCATGGTATGCTTGGTTTCGATATTTTGAAAGAAGAACAGCTCATCCTGATATTACACATACATTTTATGGTAATGTATTGGACCTGAATTTTTTCTCCCCAATTTATATCCTTTAGGATTGGGGCAAATTCATTATTTCCATTATTGATCATCTCTATCTGATATAAAAATTGCTTTGCAAAATGAAAATGTACGCAGATTAAGCGTTTTTGCGACCAGTGTAAGGAATAAAATATCACAAAATCATGCTCTTGTGTATCTAGTGAAAATTCATTATTATATGCATGTGAACGCTAAATTGAATCTACAATAATTTCATATACATTACAGATATCTTATATCTATTTAGTGCCCCTATTTCCGTTAAGTAGGCGTTTCTGCTAGATTCCACTAGGACTGTTTAGTGACTTCTCATGGATTTTTTTTATCTCTCTAAATCCCTGCATTTTACTATTTTATCTGTTGTGACAGTACATTCAACAGAGTAAAAATAACAGAGTGGAGAAACGGACTAATTGGATAGTAGACTACACTATAAGTAGATAAGTTCAGACACGTTTACTACATGCAAAAGAATTATCAGTACAATCTCATTTGGTATATTCAATAGTATAATGGGATACTACATCCCATTAATGTAAAAAATAGAAACGTGAATTCTATCTGAAAACTTTTGGGCAGTGAAGGTGACATGTGAGGACTATAACATGCAGACAGGACCAGGAGTTTCCTATTGTCAGCCCTCTTCATTATTCATTAGCTAGACCTGCTGTCCTCAAACTCTCTTTCCTCGGTCCCCTCCTGTCCCTCCTTGACAGATGGATGCAAGATTATCTCAGTGATTTTAAGACAAAGATTAGTGTGTAGAACAGACGTACTTTGTAGAAGAGAGGAACAGGAGGGATAACTGAGTCAATCTGCGAAAGACAAGGTAAACGACCACTGTTGTTGCCACATCTACAGTACAGACCAATTTCATTTTTTCTCAAATTCTGATTTCTAACTTTTTAAAATGCTATGATGCTATTGTGAAAAAATCCATGAGTATAAATGTGTGCGTGTTTATATATACAACAAAACAGATAAAATAAGTAAATTTCATTAAATGACCACATCAGAAACGTAAAAAAAATGTATTGACATTCAGATGGAAGGTTGAAGAGAAACACCATTGGGATGAATGATAAGTATTAATGAGAAAAATACACAAGCCCTGCAGTGTATTGACTCTAGCTAATTTAATGCCAATTGAATGCCAACTGATGGTAACCAGCATTAAAACAATATAAAAATGCTGCTGTTTGATATCATTGCCACACCACAAAATGAAAAAACAGAACATAAAGGACACCATTCATTAAGCAATTAAAGGAAAGTCACCATTGTGGACAGTTCTTCTTGTGTATTTGGTAAGTCAGTAATTTTACACACTCTTCAGCCTTGCTGATACACATTTTGGAATCAAATAATAAATGAAGTGGCCGAAAATGGAAAAAAGATATGTTAGGTGAGATGGTGAAAATACATACACATACATCGCTGATAAATAAAAAACATAGAGGTTTAAACAGACAGTTCCTAAAGAAATTAGTAAATTCAACAAAGGTTTTTTAAGAGTAATATGCCCCTCCATGCTTTAGCAGCATAATGTAACAGTGTTGTAATCAAGTTCTTAACTTTCAAGTCACAAGATTTTAACCTTTACATTGAAGAATATTCCATCAATAATGTATATGTGCCTTCACCCAACATTTCCAAAATGTTTGGTGCATTTATATATAAGAAATGACTCTATATACATTTTTTTTCCAAAGTCAAGCCCAAGTGTGAAAAAAATGCAAGCAAAACAAAATTATACAGCAGGTGAAATAAGTATTGAACACGTCACCAATTTTCTCAGTAAATATATTTCCAAAGGTGCTATTGACATGAAATTTACACCAGATGTTGGTAACAACCCAAGTAATC
>JAOYSI010065505.1:0-23094 GCA_025775065.1 Hiodon alosoides | reverse complement strand
TTCACAGATTCATGAAGACATGAATGCACACCTGCACATGCTCACTCATTCACACACACACACACACACACACACACACCTACACACCTGCATGCACACCTGCACATGCTCACACATGCACACACACGCCTATACACCTGCACACACACCAGCACATGCTCACACATACACACACACACATACACACACGCATATACACACACCCACACACACACACATACGCACGCCCACACAAACACACACACACACACACACACACACACACACACACATTTACACTCCTGCCAGTCCACCCTCTGGCTGTCTCTGGCTATGGCACTCACTCTTGTATCCTCTTGTGAACTCACTCACAAAAATGTGGATCCTCAGGTGCATGGATCCTCACCAGCGGATTGAGGTTTGGCATCACCAAGCATCTTGGCCAGGCCGTGAGGGACCATTCCCTCGCTAGCACTTCCTCCAAGGTCCAGGTGGTGGCCATTGGCATTGCGCCCTGGAGCATGATACACAACAAAGACCTTCTGCTTTCTGCCAAGGTGGGCCTGAGGTTCTGAGTGTGTGAGAGTGTGTGTGGGACAGAGAATAATAGACTCTATTTGCGCAAGGATGCGTGCACTTGTGCTACTTATGCTTATGAAGTTCTTATGATTCTGTTATCTCTGCTGCCCTCAAGCCTAAACTGCCGGCAGCGTATCCAACGGAGGACCTGCCGCACGGGGCTGTGTATTCCCTGGACTGTCACCACTCCCATTTCATCCTGGTGGAGGAGGATCCCCAGCGACCGGGCAGCACCAGCGAGATGAGGGTCAAACTGCTCCAGCACATCTCCCAGCAGCGCACTGGATATGGGGGTGAGTGTTCCCTCATGGTAGGTCCTTTCTTGTTTTTGACCTCATCTGGACTGGATACCCTGAGACTCTGCGTGTGCCCCTGCAGGACCTGGTAGCTTTGAGATCCCAGTGTTGTGTCTGCTGGTGCATGGCGAGCCCAAGATACTTCAGGTCAGAGCCTCGTCCTTCACACTCCACTAGCCTGTGGGGCCATAGTATGTGCTGAAACCATACTGCACTGTCCCTCTGCAGCGGCTGTACAAGGACATTTTGAACTCTACGCCCTGGCTGATCCTGGCAGGATCTGGGGGTGTGGCAGATATTCTGGTTACGCTGATAAACAGAGGATGCTGGGACACCGACACTGTGCAGGAGCTGCTGCTGGACACGTTCCACTCAGGGGTCCACAGCACTGACATCTCCACTTGGACCAGGCTGGTGAGAGGCTGAGCACAGACTGTCAGTCACATTGTTGGAAGAGAAAATGTGGTCATGGCAATGACCAATATGTCCACTCCTCGCCATTATCCTAGCACTGAATATATTATTATGCAAAACACAGTAGAACTGTCATCTGCTGAGTGGTCCAGTCACAATATTGGCTTTGTCTTCAGATTCAGAAGATAATGGAGAATGGACACCTTTTGACTGTCCATGACCCTGAACAGGAGAGCTCGGAGTTGGACACAGTCATTCTCAAAGCCCTGGTGAAGGGTGAGCAAAGCTACTTGCTACACTAATACACAGCAACAACGGTACACTGGTATAACACTTAACACAGGGTTACCACGTTTACTTAGTCTTGTTCTTTCGTGTTTCAGAAGCTTTTTATTTAACCACATAATAGCTTGTTGTGCTATTTAATAACCAGCAGCCTGTGCTCTTCTGTTTTACCCACAATCCCCGCCTGTATACCAGCCTGCAAGGCTCAGAGCCAGGAAGCCCAGGACTATCTAGACGAGTTGAAGCTTGCGGTGGCCTGGAATAGGGTGGACATCGCAAAGAGTGAGATCTTCAACGGAGATGTGGAGTGGAGGGTGAGAGCCGTGGGATTTGAGAACTGTGTGTCTTTTGCATTTCATTTTCTTCCTCCTATTCATCCTTCATCTCCTCAGTCTTCTCTATTCTCATTGTTGGTCTCGATCATCTTCTTTCTCTCCACTGTCTTTCTGCATTTATAGAAACAATATTTGCATGTCCATCATTTCTATTTAAACTGTATGGTGAAATAATGATTCTGATACCTGTGTGTAATATACGTCAGGCCTGTGACCTGGAGGAAGTGATGATGGATGCCCTGGTGAATGACAAGCCGGACTTCGTAAAGCTCTTTGTGGACAACGGGGTTAATCTGGGGGAGTTCCTGACGTACGGCCGCCTCCAGGAGCTGTACTGCTCAGTGTCAGAGAAGAGCCTGCTGTACGACCTGCTGCTGAAGAAGCACCAGGAGAAGCAGCTCCTGCTGGCAACTGCCCGTACTCCGGGGCCCCCCTGCAGCGAGCCGGGGGACCGCCGGCCCCGCTTCACACTGCATGAGGTTTCCAAGGTGCTCAAGGACTTCCTCCACGACTCCTGCAAGGGCTTCTACCAGAAGCTCCCCACGGTGTGTAGGGCAGAGGGAGGGAGGATCGTGTCTGGGTTAGGGCTATGCCGACGATAGATTGACTGCATGGTTACATAGATTAAAATATATTGGGTTTATGAAGTGAAGCACAGGCATGAAGTTCTATACTGTCCCTCTCTGCATTTCTCCCAGGAGAAGGTAGGCAAGGGCCGGCTCTTTCATGGGCATAAGAACCTTCCGGACATGGATCAGCACTGCGAGCATCCGTGGAGGGATCTCTTCCTGTGGGCTGTTCTTCAGAACCGACAGAAGATGGCTAATTACTTTTGGGCCATGGTGAGCGTGAGCCACAGGCTGAGAAAGAGACAATTCAATTGTAAAAAAACCAAAGCGTTTACACATTTATCAATTGTTCCAGGACATTATACTATTCGGAGTTTATCATTCAAATACAGTGTTAAATGGTTACTGCATATTTTTAAATGTATGAATGCCTGGATTGTCTGGCAGCAACTACAGTAGTTTTTAATGATTGACAAAAGAGATGGGTTGATATGGGCAATGAGGGGAGAAGTTTGTATGAGAATGTGTTACTCAACACTCAGCGTTATCTTTTAATGTAGAAGCGTAAGTATCACCTGTATGATTTTATCTCTGTCCCAAATGGGGGCCGGGGCCGGGATGGGGGGGGGGGGTCACCTGTATGATTTTCTATTGTGTCCAGAGGCAGTGGGGTTTTGTTACCTGTATGATTTTCTGTAGGGTCCAGAGGCAGTGGCGGCAGCACTGGCGGGCTGTAAGATCATAAAGGAATTGGCTCACCTGGAATCAGAAGCAGAGTCGGCCCGCAGCATGAAGGAGGCCAAGTACGAGCAGTACGCTCTGGGTGAGAGAAACCGTGGTCCACATACTCTGCCACGCTGTAATATTCACTGCCCTGCAGCATGAAGTGGGTCAAGTACGAGCAGTACCCTCTGGGTGAGAGAAACCGTGGTCCACATACTCTGCCACGCTGCAATACTCACTGCCCTGCTGCATCAGATAAAGGCAAATACTGGAAAACTTACAAGATATGAGGTGGCACCACTGAAGCAACTTTTAATAACTCTGATCAGTTTTCAGTCCATAAAGTTAAGGAGAAGATATTTGCTTCAAACTTTACTCACCTCTTTGTTTGTTGTTCTTGTTGCTGTTGTCTATGTAGACCTTTTCAGTGAATGCTACTCTAACAGTGAAGACCGAGCCTATGCCCTACTGGTGCGGAATACCCGCTCCTGGAGCAAACACACCGTTCTCAATCTGGCCACTGAGGCTGACGCAAAGTGCTTCTTTGCCCACGACGGGGTTCAGGTGAGTTACGATTGGTGCTTCTCATCTTCATTAACGTCATATCATCAAACACATGCGATACTCGTGCACAAAAAGAGAATTTGCAGCGAGACAACACTGTAATAATATTTTATACTTTTCAAACTCTGTAATGCCTCTGTGATAACCTTGCTACTTTAGACAAGTTTATTAAAATGTAATGCAGTTTTTGTTGGAGCATTATTATTTAATTGGTGCATACGTGTTTTATACATATGTGAAAATACTACTCCAGTATATTTCTCAGATGAAACCCTTCAGCAATGGGATATTTTCTGTGGATTTTTGAGTGTCGAAAGTCTTACATGGAGATGACTATATTATTCAGAGTCATAGTCATCATTTGCGCAGTGTCTGACCGGGTTTGTACCGTATGACCTGATAAATCCTTTACGACTATCTATTGTAGGCAATGCTAACAAAGATCTGGTGGGGATCCATGAAGACGGACACATCCATTTCTAAGTTGGTCCTGTCCTTTTTCTTGCCCCCTCTCATCTGGACCAATCTCATTAAGTTCAGGTAGAGGATACCGTAGTGATCCTTGATGACGTGATGACAGAATGGTGAAGTGCATGAAAGCAGTGGGCATTATTCTCTTGCGCCGCCGCGTGTTTGTTTCAGCGACGAGGAGCTGGGCGGCAGCCTGGAAGGGGAGCAGTTTGCAGAGCCGCGTAGCGTGGATACAGAGCAGGCCCTGCTGCTGTCAGAGGACAATCACAGGTAAATCCGTGCCAGCTCAGCCCCGTTTGCCGGCCCTGCCGCCGTCTGGTTCCAAAAGCAGGCCCTCTGAACGCGGCGCTCTCTGCGTCCTCCCAGCATGACTGGCGGCGCGGCACCGCAGAGCACCAGGGCCGCCTGGACCCAGTTCCTGCTCCGCCGCTGGCGCCGATTCTGGAGCGCCCCCGTCACCGTCTTCCTGGGCAATGTCATCATGTACTTCGCCTTCCTCATCCTCTTCATCTACGTCCTCCTCATCAACTTCAGCCCGCCTCCTCCCCTGGGCCCCTCCGTGGCCGAGATTGTGCTCTACTTCTGGGTCTTCACCCTGGTGTTGGAAGAGCTACGTCAGGTAAGGCCGGTGCCTTCACACCGAGGGGAACCGTTTGAATGGAAAGCAATGCATATAAAGTCAATGTTATTTTCACCACGTCTTTCCTCTTCCACTATTGGCTGGCAGAGTTTCTTTACCGACGAGGACACAAACATCCTGAAAAAATTCAAGCTGTACGTGGAGGACAACTGGAACAAGTGTGACATGGTGGCCATCTCCCTGTTTGTGGTGGGCGTGTCCTGCAGGTATCCTTTCTGCGTGTCTATTGTCGTGGAAATTCTATGGCGAATCTCCTAATTCGGTGAGACAAAGTCTTGAGACAAAGGCTACTAAAGACAGTTCAACACAATGTTTCGTACAGAATCAGATTTTAATGTCGGCCGACAGGGTCTCTCCTCCTCACAAGTGAGAGAGCAAGAGAGAGCGCCCCAATCAAGGGGTTCACACCATTCTTATACACATACAGAACACGTCATCCTACAGAGGAAAAATACAGAAAATTCTTATACACAAACAGAACACGTCATCATACAAAGGAAAAGTACAGAACATTCTTTTCATTAACCTTTCACACCCCCCCTTTCTCCTGGAGGAGAGAGGTCAGCTCAACCTCCTTCCCAGATAGGGCTCAAACCGTCAGACAGATGGGAGTCGAAAGAAATCTAAACAGGACAAAAGAGAACACCTTATCTTGAGACTCCCATTGCTCGCTCATGGTCAGGCTGCTAGTCTACGGTTTAATGAGGCCTTGACGAAGGCGTCAAACTTCTTCTGCAGAGTTAGAAGCAATCTAGCAGTGTATTATTGCATTAATGTATATTAAGAAAGAGACAGAAAATCAAACATAATAATTTCCATTACGCTATCGTGACCCCTTGCAGTACATTAATCATGCCAATACCACACTGTCCTCAAATGTCAGTGTTCTTCTGGCCTCAAAGTGGTCGTTTCAAAAACTCAGTAGCATGCAGTCCACTTAAAATAAACAAAACCTTATATAACCACATTACATCTTTATCTAATGGTGAGTGATTAAATGTGGCTGAGGCACAAAGGGCTTCTGATTAAGATGAGGTAAATCAGTATGTATAAAATAATTTTTCTTGCCTTTGCAGAATGGTGGAGAACACCTATGAGGCTGGACGCACGGTGCTGGCCCTGGACTTCATGGTCTTCACCCTCAGGCTCATACACATCTTCGCCATCCACAAGCAGTTAGGGCCCAAGATCATCATCGTGGAGAGAATGGTGACAGTATTCACGCCTCTCCGCAAATTCACACCATACACATCATATTTTTCCATATTAGTCTGCCGATGCAATCTCTGGGAAACCTGAGAAGGTTTCTGTCCCGAAGGATGCCCGTCACATACAACGTGAGGACACGGGCGTCAACTAGTGGCATCAACCAATGGTCACGAACATGTCTGCTTCCTGTGCGTATCTCCACACAGATGAAGGACGTGTTCTTCTTCCTGTTCTTCCTGAGCGTCTGGCTGATAGCCTACGGTGTAGCCACTCAGGCCCTGCTCCACCCCAATGACCCACGAATTGACTGGATCTTCCGCCGGGTGCTGTACCGTCCCTACCTGCACATCTTTGGACAGATCCCCCTGGAGGAGATTGACGGTGGGAGCAAGTTTTAGTTGCTGTGATCCTCTGAGTGATGTTGACCTAGTGAATACAATAGAGGGCTATGGTAGAGAGGGGCCAGACTTTTAATCTTTACACACTCACCTTGTGTTCAACAGCGGCACGGATGCCTGACACCAACTGCACGATGGAACTGCAGGAGGTCATAATGGGAACCCTGCCCCCCTGCCCCAACATCTATGCCAATTGGCTGGTCATCCTGCTGCTGGTCATCTTCTTGCTGGTGACCAATGTGCTGCTGCTTAACCTGCTCATCGCCATGTTCAGGTGAAAGTCTGGGTCAATACATAAACATTCATTTTGATGTATACATTGTACTTTAAGCAGATTTTTTTTTCATAAAAATAGTTTTAAAAAATACATTTGATTAATCAAATTATATTGCAATTGTGAATTTATGAAACAGCACATCCCATGTCACGCCTGTGTCTCACCAATCAAATTTTTTACATCCTTCTTCCCAGTAACTTGGTCTTTTCTTGGCTCTCTCCTTGCAGCTACACCTTTCAGGTGGTGCAGGGTAACACAGACATTTTCTGGAAGTTTCAGCGCTACAATTTAATCGTGGAGTACCACAGCCGGCCCGCTCTGGCCCCGCCCTTCATCATCCTCAGCCATTGCTCCCAGCTGCTACTCAGCCTGTTCAAGACGGCCGACTCCAAAGTGGATCTGCTGGGTAAGCCTGCACCTCTTTCACCAGCATTAAAGCTTGTTTTCTCTACTGCTGCCTGAGACGTGCACGCAGTCACACTGATACAGTGCCGCAGTTTAAAAAAAAAAAAAAACTCACACTGGTTGCCACAAAACGTAACCGTCTCCCTGATTTTCCCCCTCGGCCAGAAAGGGAGCTGCCAGCCGGGCTGGACCAGAAGTTGATGACCTGGGAGACGGTGCAGAAGGAGAACTTCCTGGCCAAACTGGAACAGAAGCATCGGGAGTGCAGTGAAGAAAGGCTGAAGAGCACCTACTCTAAGTGCGCACTTTCAGGATGGGATTTGTGGGTCTACGGTGAAAGACGTAGAGACACGTGCTACCGTTTTATTTTTCATGCTTACAAGACATCTTGGAATTTCTTCTTTTAGTTCTTTCTTTCATTTGAAAATGAACTCTTTAATATTCATATTTTGAACACAGGATGCAAATGCTGCTGAAGATTGTTGGAGGGTACAAGGAACAAGAGAAACGACTATCATCTATGGAAGGGCAGGTAAAAAGCAATCAAATGTGAGATGCACAGGTAGTCTTGTGTTTGTTCAGTTGGCTGTAAAAAGGGAAATACCCACAAACTTTCCTTCAGGTGAAATACTGTTGCGATGTGCTCTCCTGGATGGCCGACTGTTTTGCCCAGAGCACCCTCAGGTGTGATAGGGAGGTCCCCAGAGCCCCAAGTGAGTCGTGTTTTTACAATAGCATTCATTAAGTTTGTCCATACTCATGTGTGCTTTTTTCAATATTCTGCAACACATTTCACGACCATTCACAGTGCATGTAAATGCCTGGCAGGTTCTATGCCGAGCAGCCAGGGAAATCCAAGGCGTGGTGCAGCAGGAGAAGAAGACCGGGATATCCAGGCAGGCCACGCCGCTAAACGAGACCTTCCCTACATCGACGAGTGACCTCACCTCCCATTTCATAGGACGCTGCCATGCAGGCTCGGTCGTAGTAACGTCTCCCAGTGCCGGCATCGTGTACCATCGGCCTGCCGGGCGTGTAGCTGGCCACTAACTACGAGATGAGAAATGCATCCAGCGCTGCTGTCTGTACTCCACTGCAGCTGTCTTGGCCTACACAGACAATTGCTGCAAATCACAGAAAGGATGTTGTCATTGCACATAAATACCCTCTCTTAGTTTTGTGCAGCTTACTGTTTGACTTCAAATGACACTGTCATTGTTACTGTTTGAGTGCCTACTGTCTCTATGCCACAATGTAAATTTAGAAAAGGCTGTTATATGAAAAAAATAGTTTTGTGGACTAGCGTACTTTTATTTATTCATGATTTTATGTAAGCATTTTTAGAGTTTATCTTTTATTCTTCTTCCGGTTTTCCTGAGTGTCTGGCTGATAGCCTACAAGGCAGCCACTCAGGCCCTGTTTCACTCGATCAAACTGCGATTTGACTGGATCTTCCGCTGATGCTGTACCGCCCCTACCTACACATCTTCGGACAGATCATCCAGTAGAAAAATGTTACTTTTGCGGCCTAGTGTGATTTCATTTGATCATGATGTTATTTAAGCATTTTAGAGTCTTTTTAAATTTATTTTTTAACAATATGTTTACAAATCCTAAATGAAATGACATTTGAAAAGGATTAAAGCACCTGTAATTTCATGTTGTTCTGGCAGTACATCCAGAACAACATGAAAGACAATGTGCATAAAAATGTGCACCCACTGAACCGGTAGGATTGGATTACTATTTATTTATGTTTTTATGTAGAATCACGGATTGGGTGGCACACGAGCTATACCACCACATTTTGTTGAGAAAAAAATAACAAACGGAGTTTATTTGCAAGTGCTTTCCCTTTCCCTCTGAGTCAAATCTGTCCTTTATTAATTAAATCAATCCAAACAATTCCAAACAGTCTCTTCATTTTCAATATTACGTGGGTATAAAACAACATAGGGTTTTCTGTTTTTAATAACATCCAATTAAGAAATGGTTAACGATTATTTATTTATTTTTGGACAAATGATATTTTTAGCAACCGTCTTCAGGAACAAAGCTTAGGTCCGTCTCTGATGTGGGTTGTGAAACCTAGGCACAGGATTGTGCACTAGCCTGTGCATTGAAGTACCGATTGATGTGTGCTTAGATGTGAATGTTTAGGGGGTGGTTAGCCGGTGGTTAAAATTTTTGTTCCATTATTTTTGTTTTTCCATCACATACACTTTTTCATTTTCATTCGTTTTTATTTAGGAACTACAACATCCATGAGTCATGCAGTTCATTGACGCGTAGGTGATTGAAGTCCGGAAGTGTATAGTGCAAAGCTAAGGGAGTGATAAAACCGAAAGAAACAAAACACAAACTTTGTTTTAGTATGTGAAGTTGATGCTCATCCGAATCACACGCAAAACGGTAGGCCTTTGTTGACAATAAATGCCAAGTTTTTGAATCAAAGCTAAAAAAAAAAAAAAAAAATCATTTTTGATTTTTGTCTGACGTGAATTTTGGTTTCTAGTTAGCCGACCAATATGGCTTCAGATTTATTTTTACCTTATGTTCCTGATAGTACACTTTTTTCTGAAACGCAGAAAGATCATTTGCGTGAGTGCAAGAAGTAATGCTTGTGTATTGAATTTTAGTTTATTTTCACATTTTGCGTCAAACGTTGACGTCACATACTGTGCTGCAGACCAAACACCAGCGACCAATCGCCGCATCTATAAGAAATACAAAAAATTAAACCTAAATAGCTATATCAGTACGCTGTCTCCTTACATGTTGTCAGATCACCCTTTAAAGGAGCACAGCTGAGAAATATCACAATAACCGAAAACAATAGGTAGTCTTCGGGGTCTGTGTCTTCACTGTTAAGAAGTAGCGAGTCATCGATCGTACTGGGGCTGCTCTATTAGTTCGTGCGAGTCATTGATAATGCTTCAGAAATGGATTACCAAAATGTTAACTTTCTCCAGCTATTATTTAAACGTCGATACAGAAATTTGAGTACAGCGGTGTATTAGACACAAAAGCTGAAAGAGGGTCACTAATATGAATAAAAGTAAAAACCCCTTCTTTTTTCTCTCATTGATCAAAAAGTTCAGCAATAAGAAATGCTAATATAATGAGAGCAATACTTCCATCCTTAGTTTAAATTTTTGCTTTTTTTCTTAAACATAATGAGAACTGAAGTTCTGTATTACACAGCAAAATAGGGGACGGAGAACCATTTGGTTATGTCTACCCATGGGACGCTCAATTGGACCGTGATTGTCCTAACATGCCAGCACAAGGACAGTGTGCACGCCTTTCAGGAGGGTGAGCAGTAAAGGCAACAGTAAACAAGTGTACCAAGGGAGTTTGATAAAGCTATAGTATGTCAGAATAAGAACTTGTCATCATGCCTCGAAATGCACATAATGAATATTTACTTTTAAGAAAATTGGCCATTATGTTTGGTTTTATATCTTTGTGTGGTCAATTCTAGCCATGCGTAACTCTAGCCTAAATAAACTATATTACTATTTAAAATTCTTGTGATAAAAACATCATGCTGGCCTTCTGTAAAATGGAGTTTGTCTCCCTAGAGTTGGAAGGACGGCAACGGCGTGGATGTCTTCCAAAGGGGGCCCTGCTGCTCGCTGTGTCTGATCCTCAGGAGCGCCTGGGCAGTGGGGGTGCCACTCTAAATGCACTGCTCGTGGCTGCAGAGCACCTGAGCGCCAGGTCTGGACATACCGTGAGTGGCGCTAACGCACGTGCAGGGTTATTGTGACGTGCTGCAGGCGTGAGAATGACACTCTGCTATTGATATCGTTTGCACTGCTGGCACCCCCCCTCTGGGGACGTAATGTGAGAATGTAACTCGCGCGAAAAGAGGAAAAAAAGCGGCACGACGGCTACACAGTCGCTGTGCGATGCCAGTGACACACTGCTGCGTTTTCAGGTGATAACCGCTGACGTGCTGGAAGACGCCCACATCCTCATTCTGCACACGGTGAGAGATTGGGCTAGGCGCTGAGCGCGGCAGTGAGATGTAGGGGGATGGCGCTCTCAACAGAGGTGGAATAGGAGTTTAATGATATTGAGGTACAGACGGAAATGGGGGAGATAATGGGGGAGAAGGGAGTGTTGTGTTTCATTGTGAGAGGGGGCCTTTAGACATGCAGCGCTGGTGAGAAACAGGGTCTGGCTCCTCTCTCTCTCTCTCCAGGGACGGGACTACCCCTGGGATAGCTGCGGTAGGGCTCTCTGCTGGCTGCCCGTGCAGGCACCCCGGGAGCCCGTGGAGCGCCCGGTCTGCTGCCTGGACCTCCTGCTGGACTGCCTAACACGCCAGGTCTAAAAAGGAGAAACACGCAGATCTGTCTTGTCGCATTTTTGTTTTGCTTTCCGTGGCATGCAGAAAGTTGTGAAAATGTATCCGTGGGCTAATTCTTGAAGCTCGCCATTGAGCCTTCGCTTCGCAAGCATGACACACATACACTCCGACATGCTGCTATTGTTCTGTAAGAGCTGTCATACCGACCTGGTCGGTTTCCCCCCCTCTGCAGATCTGCCCTGGCTCACCCCCAGGTGTGTGGGTGTGCAGCACCGACATGATCCTACACCTGCCCACAGCTCCCGGTGAGACAGAATGGGGGCGCTTCCTGCGTTTACGCGCCAGAACACACAAACGTGCCCACCAACACCAAATCTCCCTTCCCTCCCTCAGTGATGTCATGGGAAGGGTTCTCCGGGGTCCGAGTGGTGTCGCTGCCTGGTACTGTCTCCTACGCCACCAACCACGGGATCTATGTGGTGGATAAGGAGGTACGTGACACCTTGAGAAATCCAACATCCAGAAGCCTACTGAATGTACTTGATTGCTCCATTGAAATGGAAAATCAGTCAAAATAATGGTGTCGTAATGGTTCAGATGGTCATTTAAGTTTAGAAATAATATATTTGTCTGTGTGGTTCCGTAGGATAGAGTGTGTGACATCGTCTACAGGGGATCACAGGACATGATTGGCCCAGCCCAGCGGTCAGATGGGAAAGTTCCGCTGGTAAGATTGTAGGTTTCTGGCCCAAACGTGCACAGCTGCAGCAGACTTTGACGTGCGTTGCTGTGAGCTCCCTTCTGCACGCAGGTGTCTGGGCCGGTGTTTTTCTGCAGGGAGGCCTCGGAGCGTCTTCTCCAGACACACGTGACCCCCCCGCTGGATGGCTGCACATACCTGGGCATGGATTCGGGCGCTCCCTCCCTACAGGTGCTCCCTTCGCCCACCGTACACGTGTTTGTGTCTGCTGTCCACTGTCCCTCTGCAATTTTTGGTTTGGAACTCATCGTTACCCATTCAGCTCCCCACTGTTCCATGTTTCTTTCACCCCCCCCTTTTGTTCTGCTGTAGATCTCCCTCTTCCTGGATGTGTTGAAGTGTCTGTGTTTGGACGTGAGTGAGGATCAGTTTGTGAATGGGGAGAGGCAGGGCTGCCTTTCTCCGGTTGGCCAGCAGGGGTCAGCAGTGAGGAGTGCTAGGACACTGCTGTGGAGGACCCTGCGAGGGACCTCTCTTACCATGGGTACCTCAGACCCCCCTCTCCTGTTGTGGACGTCGTCACATTCGTATACTTCATGGGACTGTTATTCTTATTGATCTATTTCGTGTGTGTTTTCAGTGTATGTTCCGGACGGTTCTTACGACTACCTGACCCTCTCAGGGCACCAACACGTCAGGCGTTTAATAGAGACTGGGAGTGAGAGGGACACTTTGTCACACATACAGGTCATAAACGCCTCCGACGATGTAATCACCGTTTTCCTGCTAACTGCCTCCAGTATCACCTGTGACGGTTTGCGAATGAATCTCTCTCCCTCAGAATTTGCAATGTGTGATGGTGGGCAGCAAGGTGATAAACAGTGTGTTGGAGGGTGACGTCAGCGTTTCCTCTGGGGCGGTCGTTCAGCACTGTCACCTGAAGGTCAGAAACTAAAAACCGCCTGCGTTTGCCACCTACTGCCCGTTACTGTGTATCAGTGTTTTGCTGAATATTAAGTAAGTTTCTGTAATGATCGTAGTTTTTTTGTGGGGGTTTGAGTTCAGTTGACCCTACCTGACCCTGGTCATCATTCTTGGTCGTCTGATTCTTTCTGCCCCCTTTAGGGCCCCATGCAGGTGCCAGTTGGGTGTTTGCTGTCGGGGCTCCAGCTGACCTCGCCACCCCACTCGCTGCAGCAGGCGCTGTTCAGTGACATCATCATCCAGGGCCACCGAGTGCAGTTGGGAGGTCTAAAGCTAACGGTTTTCACCGCACTGGGGGGGCACGACGACTTGGAGGTGCCGGTGTTGTGATGTTTCACAACCCCCAGTCAGCTTTCCTTCTGTGCAGTTTCCCTTGGTGATGCTGTTGACCATGCGTAATACCGACTGTTTTCTCCAAATTCCACCGCTTTCCACAGGCCCGGCCTGAGGATCCTGCTGCCACGTTCCTGAACCGCAAATGGGAGGACTTCTATAGCCGCACGGGAATACAGTAAGAGATCAACTGTACCTTCGCTTTTAACCATGGTTGGGAATGGAGAAAGAGATACGATCACATCCAATGCTTTGAAAAATAGTGGTTTAGGTGACAGGCTTGTAATCGAAAGGTTGCCAGTTCAAGTCCTAGCCGAGCTGCCGCATCCTTTGGCAAGGTACATGCTTAAATAAATGTCCAGCTGTGTAAGTGGATTATGTTGAGACGGCGTGAATGGCTTTGTGTATAAGCCAGTAGAAGTGTAATGATTGTAACGATAAAGTAGTTGTATACAAGTGAAATTGAACATTGGTCTCATTGCTCTCAGGCCAGGGGAGCTGTGGTGGAGCGAGGATGAGAGCAAAGGCCCCCCGTGCCTTCTGGACGTCCGTCTTTTCCCCGTCTTCCTGCCAAATGGGGGTGCGGTGGGTTTGGAGGGGGTGGAGTGGCTGCTCGTCGGGTCCGGGGTGGCGGAGCGCTGGAGGTCCGCCTGGAGGCTGTCCCTGAGGGAGGTGCTGTCCTGCACCAACCACCGGGGGGAGCTGCACTGGCGGGAGGAGCAGTTCTTCCGGGCTGCGGGGAGGAGGGCTAAGGACACACTGGTGGGCCGCACGGACTTCAGCCTTCTACCCAGCATCCGGGCGGCCGTGCTGGGGGGCCGGGAAGGGGAGCTGCTACAAACACTGGACTCGGGTAAGAAGAGCCCAGACCATGGGAAAGGATTGACCTATTGGGTCATCTTCATCTTTTAAGCAGGTGGCGTCCATTCTGTGATTTTGTGATGGACTCTCCACGTTGTCTCTCCTGTCAGTTGCGGCTGGTAGCAGCGAGGACCTCGGCGTGGCTGCCCGTTGTCTCGCCTGCGTGGCAGATGTGCTGGGCTGCATGGCGGGGGAAGGGAAAGGGGGTCTGAGAAGTGGGCCGGCTGCCAACCCCTCATGGGCCCCTGCCTTCGCCCAGCTGGAGCGGGGAGACCTGTCTGCAGGGGTTAAATCACTGGCTGAGGAGAGACAAAACTGGTTGAGCAGGTGAGACTATAGTAGAGGAAGTAGACCGCTTGGAGTAAGCAGAAGAATGGGGCGTAGAGGTAATGCCCTCTGAGTGCGTTTATGACTGCCCATTACAGGCCAGACTTGCTGGTGCGAGCAGCGAGGCACTACGAAAGGGCGGGCCAGGTTCTGCTGCGCCAGGCTGTGATGTCAGCCAGGCGCTTCATTTCCATTGGACAGGGTGAGCTGCCACCCATTGGGGAGTGGCAGGATGTTGAGTGTCCTGCCAGACTGGACCTATCAGGTCAGTACCTACAATTTGCATTAACAAAGTAGGTCTGAGTGAAGAAAAAAGACTTTTACATGCTGGGGGTTGACAAAATAATGGAAACACCCAGCAATGTATGAATATTTACTAACTAATAAAATGTTGGATCACCCTTTGCCTTCAGAACAGCTTCAGTCCATCTGAATATATATAATAATATAATACTGTCACAAACGTTCTGAGCTGTTTTTAGTGGGAGCTGTTTCTATTGGAGCACTACACATTCCTACACTATACATGATGTTTAGATCTGCTAATGTTGGGGAAACATTATTTTCACATGGGGTGTATCTGGTCATCTAAAATGGCCAGATGCACTCCCTCGAGATAGCTGCCCACATAACAACAGATCCACCACCATGTTTAATAGTTTGGAACAGACAGTGTGGGTTGAAGGTTTACTTTGGCTTTCTGAAAACATAAACCCCGTCCAGATGTAGGAAAAGTAGCAAAAGACTCAGAACTCCGGGTTTTGTGCTCCTTACACCTGGTTATGCGTTGGTGCATGTTGTCATGGTTCTTGACACATTAAATACAATTACGTTAAAGGTATTTGATATTTATTTGGTAAAAGCTCAGTGTGCCCTCAGTTTTCAGTCTTACCCTCAGTTGCCTCCACCTCTCTCCCCCTGAAGGTGGCTGGAGTGACACCCCCCCAATAGCGTTTGAGCGTGGAGGCGCCGTGGTGAACGTTGCTGTGAAGGTGGACGGGAGACGGCCCATTGGTGCCCGAGCGCGCCGCATCAGGGAGCCCCGCCTGCTGTTGGTCACCTCCAGCGGGGGGCGGGACCAGGGCGTGGCCACCGAGACCGCTTGCGAGACTTTGCAGGACCTGGAGGACCACTGCCAGCCACATGCCCCAGGTAACCGGCAGAAGCAGGGCGGTGACTGTGCATGGGCTCATGGGCCTGAGTGTCTGCGCCAACCCTAGGCTAGGCGACGTCAACCCGCCCTCCCCCCGGTCTGTTTCCTTGCTTTTAGGTGCCCTGCTGAAGGCGGTGTGTATATGTAGCAGCCTGGTCACGGTACCTTCCCAGCAGCCCTTGGGAGAGCAGCTGCTGCAGCGCTGGGGCGGGGGGCTGGAGCTGCACAGCTGGTCGCTGCTGCCCCACGGCTCTGGCCTGGGTAAGGTGTGGTGGGGAGGGTGCGAAGTGATATGCTTTTTGTGTTATTGTAACTTAGCCTGTTGGCTGACCCACTCCTGCACATGTGAGAAAAATCCCGGTGAGATTCCTGTGTTTTAGTACTAGTAGGGATGCTTTCCTGTCTCATCATCATAACCATTACCACTGACGTCACTGAAGAATGAATCCCTTAGAAACTCACTCCTTAGTCTCTCCTTTCTGTTATCTCCTCTGTCCACAATCACAAATTGACTAGACTTCAAATCCGCACAGAAACTATATTTTATTCACTTAAAGCAAACTGTGTATTTAGTGTCGCTTAGAAAATTCTCATGGGGACTGTCCATCTCCCTTTAGGTGCATGTGCAGAATGCCATCTCCATTCATTTTTCTCATTGGTAATACCTGTGTCTATTGTATGCTTCTGCGTTCCATTAGTTGTTCTCTTTTCTTTCCGTTTTTTCTCTTTTCTCTTTTTTTTGCACATGGAACATGGCCCTTTGCAAGGACAATTTTTTCCGACACGCGCTATTTTAAATACTATTTGATTGGATGATATCTTGATTGATGCGTTTTAACACCGGGGCCATGTAAGAAAACCTGCAGCCCTGCTGTTGTTTTTCTTATTAATCCTATTGAGCACTGAGAGCTTTTGAAGAATTCTTCCAAGCTCTGAGTTCGGTGCCGGGGGCTCCCAGCCCACGCAGTAAGGGTCACGGCCCCGCGTTCCTCCTGCGCGTCTCTTAGGTACCAGCAGCATCTTGGCGGGGGCGGCGCTGGCTGCCGTGTTCAGGTGCACGGGACGCACCTCCGACACAGACTCTCTCATTCACGCCGTGCTGCACCTGGAGCAGATACTGACCACAGGTGAGAGCGGTACTCTCAGCTAGACAGGACCAATCTACGGCTTCTCTGTATTAATATGCAGTGGAAAAGTAAATGTGTTTGAATGCAATGCGTTTTTTTGCCACGAGATGGCGCAGGACACACATCACTCTTTAAGTGAATGATTCGAGATGGTGGAATTTACAAGATGTATCACTTGATTTTGATGTCTGGATTTTAGGCTTTTTGGGGAGTGACTGAATTTTGAATCTGTTTGACCAAAGCAGTGACTGGAGGTTATTGTTTAGGTCATATCTACATAAGTTCTAAAAAAGGAAAAGATTATTTGGTTTTTGTTCACTCTATGAGGTGTTGCTTTACAGAATGCTGAATGGCTATCCTAAGCTCTTGTCTCGAACTAGACAACTGTTCAAATATCACTATAGCAACAAGCTTTATTCACTTCCGAATATGAGAGGCAGAATTAAGGAGTAACACAATGTAACATTAAAGCCGGCCTCCAATGAGGAGTGGCTGTCTTCAACACTGCAGCGTCTTTTGCTGAGACGTGATACAGTAAATACTTTAATGCCAAAAAAGTAAAGCATACCACCCCAGTGCTCCATGGGAAAAGTGAGACGCTGCAGTAGCCAGGTTTTATTCAAAAAAGTGATCCCGATGTTAATGTGAGCCCTCGTTACTTTGTGCTCCAGTTTGACACTGTTAGTCTACAGTTACTGGTGCGTTAGTTGGTCATTATATTTCGCTCGCTCATGGTCTGAAATTATTCGCTTTCTCACTCTCTTTTCTGTCTCTTTGTGGTCATACATGCCAGGCGGAGGCTGGCAGGATCAGGTTGGAGGTCTGGTCGGAGGGGTTAAACTGGCCCGGTCCAACGCCTCCCTACCCCTCAGGGTGACGGTGGAGAGGCTGTGTCTCCCCGATGACTTCCTTCGGTCCTTGCAGCAGCACCTCCTGCTGGTCTACACGGGAAAGACACGCTTGGCACGCAACCTTCTACAGGTCAGCTGGTGTGTCTTCAGCCCACCCTGTCTAAACTCGATCGCACAGGACACTGCTTTAGGTGTGCACTGATAATGTTACTCTCTGCCCTTCGGTAATATTAACATTCAACTCAGTTGTGGAAGTTGAACTTGCCTCGTGCAGGATGTGGTACGCAGCTGGTACAGTCGCACGCCCTCCATTGTGGAGAACATTGAGCAGCTGGTGAGCAACGCGGAGGAATGCGCCCGTGCCTGTGTCGATGGTGAGAATCTGATTATGTGTCCCGGCCTTTTCGCGAGCCCTGGCCCTCAGAAGAGCTGGTCTTCAGTCTTCAGCTCTGTGCTGCTGCTCTGTCCTCCCTCTCAGGCTCCCTGTCTAGACTGGGCGCCTGCCTGGACCGCTACTGGCAGCAGAAAAAGGTGATGGCACCCGGATGTGAGCCAGCGGCCGTGCGGGCCATGATGAACGCCCTGCAGCCCCTCGCTCTGGGCCAGAGCCTAGCGGGGGCCGGGGGCGGGGGCTTCCTGTTCCTGCTGACCCGCGAACCCCTGCAGGAGGACAGGGTAAAAGGCATCCTTGGCGGCGTGCAGGTATGTTTGGGAAACCCCTGGAGGCTGAGGGCTGGCGCTAGGGAACGGGTGAACTCTCCTTTCCGTGCTCTTACTGTAGGACTGTGTGCTTGTGCTTCAGGGTCTGGGGGATTTCAGCGTTCACTCGGTGGAGCTGGACATGCAGGGGATCTTGCTGCTCTGACACGCTTGGCGGGACAGTGCGCGACCGACTGAGGCCCTGATGGAGAGACATTGAGCCCTCCAGATGCCCAGTCTCCCCGCGTTCTGTGCCAGCCGTCTTGTGCAGTGCTCCAAATTCCCCATTTTGGCAATGCCTTCACTAGGGCAGCATGCTGTGCAGTCTTACAGGAGGGAAAGTCACATTTTTGCAGCACTTGTTTGGTAAAGATGATGGCGCTTTTCTCTCAGTCCTGACTGCTTTAGCTGTTGTGACCATGCAAGCATTTGGCTAAATTCATCTTTGTGTGGGGGAAGGATTAACATAAATATGCAGAATGTTTTCATGGTTTTTTTTGTGTAGTTTTGTGCCTTTTTTGTGTTTCATATAATACCAGATAAATGATCTAAGTGCAGTGTTTGTACAAGATATACTGTGGGAAACTTTTTTTGTGAAAAATGTATTAACCTGTTTTTGTTTTTTGTTTTTTTAATGAAGAAGAAGTTGCCTATATGCCATCTATTTTAAAGTTGAGTGAGGAAACAAGCACATAAATAATTATGACATGATCCAAACAACTCCCTCAGTATCTCTCATTTACAGTCATTATTGCAAAAGTAATCAGTGCTTTAGCGCTCTCTTAACATGTACGCATTGATGAACAAATGATGCCAATGATCTGTCTGAACGTTATAGAATGACAAGCTATGAATCTTGGCTTTACCATTTTCCCCCAAACTAAACTCACCACGTGGAACTTTTGATAAAATTTGGAAAGCCAACAACTGTTAAACAATTTATAAGTGTCAAACCTTTTTAAAGTCTTTTAAATCTGACTGTTATGACCAGTCTATTATCATTTACTTTTACTTATGGACAATATTATCTCATGGAAATTCTTGGTGAAAATCTATTAATTTTGACCTTTGTTTGTAGCTGAACCGGAAATCTTATTATTAAATTATTATTTCAAGAAACACAAAATTATAAAAAAAATTTCAATGATCCTTTAAGCCTGCCATTTTCTGTCTTGATTTCCCATCCTTCAGTGGTACTGGTTTATGACACACTGTTGGGGTGGTAAACCAGGATGCACTTTGCCCTGGACACTTACCTGTGTTTCTGGGTCAAAACATTTTCTTATGTGATAAAGTTCTTTATGAGCAATACAGGTCTATAAATGGTTTGTGATCGATGTGTTTTCTGCATTTTCAGTCTTTCATTCACTTCATAACAAAAGCCCCACAAACACCTGCAATGCAATTTGCTTACAACTGTTTTCCTCTGTCACTCTTTTTAAATGTACTTTTATAGTAAGTAAGTGTAGTAAGTGACTCTGTGTGATGTCTACATGCTTTCTTTGTGTGCATCTCAATAGAAACAAGTGGAGGCAACATGTGTAACGTGCTGAACAGATGACACCGGATTTGTACTAAAACCTCTGATTTCAGAATTAAGGTTAATGATAAAGTTGGCAAGAACTGGACGTAATATGTAATAATTGAGATATTAGAAGTGCTGAACTACATATGATATGAATGTATGCTGAAAGTTTCAATTAAAGAAGATGAACGAAAACATAGGACCCCAACCCGATTCTTTAGTAATGGATTTAGAAAAAAATTAACATTTTAAATGCTTAGCAGAAGCTTTTGTCTAAAGCGACTTACGATTTCTGCATTCGTCAATTTGTACAGCTGGATGCTTATTGAAACAACCTAGCGACCTTTTGGCTCCAAGCCTGTCACCTTAACCACTACACCACCCGCTGCCTCTGCCAAAGCCTTCAAATATGGATGGGTGCATTGGAGGTTGAAGATCCATGTGCCATCTGGAGTTGCCAGATGATGTATATAGGGGCATGTTGACTGTGAGGCTGAAATGTGTGTGTGTGTGTGTGTGTGTGTGTGTGTGTGTGTATATATATATATAATATATAATAATGTACTCACACTCATTCCCAGCTTTGCGGAAACTCACTGACTTCACAGCGCCCTCTAATTAGATTAGTACCTTGAGCAAAGTACTCAAACCTTTGTTTGGTCGGCAAATCTTGAAACTCCCTCTTGTGGGTGCAGTGTGTATTGAGGTGTCGCACAGCAAGGGACATGTGGAACAGCTTTTCCTCTAGTAATGCCCCCTGTGTCCAATGGGCACTTAACAAAAAATGAATTTTTTTTTGCCTTTGCAGGACAGACATTTGACTCATTCAGTAAGAGCTGGAAAAATAATCATGCAGTCTGTTAAAAATCCTTCAAGACAGACTGATGGCAATGTTGTATTATTATTGACAAAAGCTAACAGTTCCGTAGGCTTTCAAATCTGATGTGCTGGGTTTTGATGGCTATTGCTCGTAAAATTTAACTGCACGAGAAGGGCATGACAGTGTGTGTGTGTGTGTGATGGTTATGCATGATGTCTTATTGGAAGGGGGAAAAAAAAGTTGATAAGTATCAGCTCTGCAATGATCTTAACTTTTCGTTAGCTTAGACTATTAGGTGAAAGTTTCCCTGTAAGGGTTTATTATCCCAGCGAAAATGTGCAGTATTGTCTGTGATGTCCATCACCTGAAAAATTACTCAAGGTTACAATAACTGCACACACTGGTTGTCTTATTTTTGACAAACAATAACGCATGAGCATGTGACTACTTAGAATCATAAATGACATGTACGGTGGCAACAGACTTTTATTTTTTATTCCGTGCCTTTTAATATGACTGGTCGTCTACCGTCCCGAACTAGTTAAATTCTTACTATATTCCTCCTTCTCCCTTTTGTTCCCTTTTTCTCCCCAACTCCTTTCTGTTTCTTCTTCCTCTCTGCTCGACCCTGTGTCACACTACCTTCTTGGTAATTTATGTTGAAACAGTTGCTTTCTCAAGCCTGTAGGGGGCTGTGTGCTGTGTGCTGACACTGTGGCCTGGCACTGACTGAAAAAGTGACTTTTTCCCCTGACATGAACCTGTCTGTGGGCTTGTCAGCAGGTTCAGGGAAGCCTCTGTACGTTTTACAAGGCAAAGCTGCACACTTACTCTTCACACTGAGTAACCGAGTAGTCACCTTGCTGCAAATGCTGCTGCATTTAATCTTAAACTTTGGAAAATGCGTAACTAGCACAAAGGTGAGCTTGGATTTGTGAGTGATTGCACCATGAGAAAATTTTAATAACTGGTAATGACCAGGCTTGATCTGTTTTTGGACGTTTTCTCTGACTGTTCTGCTTCAGAAGAATGACTGCACCAATTAAGTCCTTTTAATAACTGCTTAAGAAGGATATGAATGGGGCCCTCATCTCCCTTATGATAGCAACAAGCAGCCACATTCAGCTCATAGCTGTGTTATTGACTGGATGTAGAGAATACCTGCTACATGCTAATTCATTTCCCCAGGGAATGCGAAGCAACTGATTAATTATTAATGTCTTTTACATCTGTACATAGATACCTGACTGAGCAAGGGAGGCTGTATTGAATACTACCCATGTTATTCTCCAACTTCATTTACGATCTAAAATGATAAGAACAAAACACTTTTCAAATATGATTAGTTAGAATAGTAAGATTGACTAGTGTAAAAGCCAATTCCATTAACACACTTAAAAAAGAAAAACACCAAAAGTAATCTGCTTTTAAAGCACAAACTGAAGACCAATGAAACTACAGCCACCAAACATCAAACACCAAACTTTTTAGTCTAAAACCCCTCTCATAAGCACAGCTCTGCAGCTCTTTTATAGCCATGCGTGGCTGCCACACCAGAAAAATCCTTTCCAAATCCCATCTCAGTATTTTCTTTGGGGGAGGTTAACTTGATCTGTGGCACAGATAATGTCGCTTTTACCATTCTGAAAACTGAAAACCGTTGCTAACAGGAACTCACTGGCTTACAGGAAGTTAAAATCAGTCTCTTTTTTTCTTGTTTTTATCAACTGGTTCATCTAAGAATTTGTTAAGGAAAAGATACTAAGCCAGCAGAATTCTGAACGGTCATGCAAAGTGTTTCATGTAAGATTCCATGGGTTGTGTCGGACAATGGCCTCGTAGTTAAGTTCATTTCCAAGGTGAAAATTTAGGCCCATAGAATGAATATATGTGGAGTTCACACAAATGCATTCTGAACTGACCATAAAGTCTGTCCCAGAACATCATTTTCCTAAAATCCTGAACAAATTTGATTTCATGCCGTTACACAAGGACTCAAGACCACATAGTATCTATCGCAAAAGACTATGATCTGATTTATTTGAGATTATGTTGCTGTCATTCTAGACAGCAGTTCCATTCTGAAGTTAAGAGCTAACAAAGCTGGTTTTGTTCTTGCAGCAGCAGTTCCTACCACACTTTATTTATGTTTTTGATAAATGGTGCTTCAATTTATCTATAGATATATATATATATATATATATATATATACACCTACCTATACCATACGTAGGTTTGGTAACCATGTTGGT
>JAOYSI010065494.1:0-23096 GCA_025775065.1 Hiodon alosoides | reverse complement strand
CCCCCCCCCCCCCCCCCCCCCCCCCCCCCCCCCCCCCCCCCCCCCCCCCCCCCCCCCCCGCCCCCCCCCCCCCCCGCTCTTCATGAGCTGACAAACTTTTAGTATCAATATAAGCACTAGCTGAATGCACAAAACACAGGATAAGACATTTCTCTTGAAGTTGCCCTGTCTTTTACATAAGTACCTTCAGTGATCAATGTTACTTATTAAAAACAAAGAAACAACTCACATAGGACATTAAAGTTAAAGCAGAAATAGAGGAACTTGTTTTTTTTTTTTTACCCTCATCAATGCAACTTCTGTTGTGATCATCTCCTTAAGTTTAATATGGAGAAACCTCTTAATAGAACTTTGAATATTGACTTCATGTTGTAGCTCTTTCATGTAGTAGGGCTTTCAATAGTAACATTTAAAATTCTCGCCATTTAGCAGATACGTATGAGAGATTTTCTCACTGTTTAACTGAATGTCAGGAATGTCATTATAATAATTTCATGGTCAAAAAAAGAAGGTGGTTTTCTCTTAAAATCTTTCCTTCTATTTGGGAAATGCTAAAATCCAACCATTGTGAAGCTGATGATTGAAGCTGTATTGAGTAACTGTCGTGTTTCTCTCCCATCTCTGTCCCCCACAGCCATGCACACCCCAGCCCCAGCTGAGCTCTTCATTTCTGGGGCCCTGCCGGGGTCTGGCACCTTCCCCTCCTCCTCTGCCCTCTCTGCCTACCAACACCCCGCCTCGTTTTCTGGCCGCTCCTTCCCTGGTGTCACCACGTCACTCTCTCTTCAGGATACTCCCACGTTTAGTCCTACCTCCAATGGCCTCCTGTCCCCACATGACCCCTTGTTACACATCAAGCCCCCTTCCCAGTCCAGTTTGGGCTTTGACCGCCTGCTGTCTTCACAAGGTGCAGCTTACAGAGGAGGACAAGATCCCACAGGCCCCCCTCCTCCACAAGCCCCAACTGCCTCTTCTACCCGCCACCTGCCACCTCATCAGTTCAACCTTCTTTCCTCCCAGCTGCAGGACCAATCCTCCCAGTTATACAATGCCTCTGTGTTTTCATCTGCCTCTGCACAGTCCCAGCCACCCCCTCAGGATCGGGCCATACCCAGACAAGACAGTGTGATAAAGCACTACCAGCGTCCCTCTCCCTCACAGTCCCAACTGCCCTCATCTGCAGCCCATTCCCTGCAGCACTATCTCAGCTGCGGGGCATCTGGGTATCAGCAGATTGCTCACCACCGACATGCGGGAGTCTCGTGCAGTCCCTTGGGTGACCAGAGTCCCTCTTCAGATCCCAAACCCTCCCCAAGGGCGGATCAAGGGTACAGACCCATCATCCAACCCCCATACACCCCCTCGGCCCCCTCCTCCTCATCTGGGGGTGCAGGAAAGGGGGCAAAGAGTAGCTCCAGCAGTGGCTACTCCTCTTCCAGTTCAGGGTCCTCCTCCCGCACCCCTCACACCCCACCCTCTGCATCCTCAACATCTTCTTCCTCCTCATCCTCTTCGTCCGCAGCAGGGGCCCACCACTCCAACTCTAATCCCACCTCCAGCTCCACCTCTGCTCCCTCCAGGCAGCAACCACCACCCCAGTCTGCTCCTCCACCACCACCACCACCACCACCACCTCCTCCCACTTCTTCTGCCTCAGCCCAGCCGCCTCCACCTAAGTCATGCCTCTCAGGCTACGGCTCTCCTGTTGCCCCTGTTAAGAATTCCTCAGCCCTCTCGAGTCAAACCCCACCCCAGCAGCAGTCTCAGTCCTACTCCCCAAGCCAGCCTCCTCCCTCTCACCTCTCACAGCCATATGGTGGCTTCAATTCTCCCCAGGCACAAGATTTGAGTTCAGGAGGGGGAGGTGTGCCAGGGAAAGGTTATGGGAATCTGGGGGCAGGGGGCCAGTCGTTCACAGCGGAAGTAGTTTATGGCGGAGAATCGGGGTACGGATCACTGCCAGCTTCTCTAGGTGGAGCTGGAAGCCCCTCTATGGGCTATGGTGGCCCAGGTCACTCACCTGCTCTTTTAGGTTCAGGAGGAGGTGGAGGCTCAGGGGGTGGGAGTACAGGGTCTGGAGCAGGTGGTGGTGGAGGCGGAGGTGGTAGTAGTGTGGGCAGTGGTGGAGGAGGAAACTCTTACCATCTCCCAGATTCCAGCCCGTCCCCCTCTGGCAATTCTAGTATAATTCATCCAGGGATACATTCTCCTGCACCCGCCCGCCCTTCCCAGTCCTTCTTGTCCTCCCCACAGGGCTACCCTGACAGTCGAGGGCCACCACCCCAGTCCTACCACCCCACGCCTCCCAAAGCCAAGACCGACGCAGACATACTAGGGGTAGAGAGGTCCCACGATGATGAAGATGATGACGACGATGACTTTTTGATCCAGCATCTCTTACAGGCTCAGAGCCCAGTCCCCCACCCTTCCCAGCACCACCCTCAGCAGTCTGCACAACCCCCTCCTCAGCCATCGCAGGCTCAGTCGGTGCCACAAAGCCAGGATGGCAACAAAGGTTTGGCCTATGAACTGAGTAAGAGCTCTGAGGAGAGATACCACCTCCAGAGTGTCATCCGCACTAACAGCGCCACCTCCAACCCAGGTGTCTCCACAGGTGGGCCTGGAGAGGCTGGCGGAGCTCCAGGAGGGGGTTTGGACAGCCAGCTGGATATGTCTTTGAAGAAACAACAGCAACAACAACAAAAGAATGAGCGTACTGGAACAGTTGGAGGTGGAAGTGGGAGAGGAGGTGCCGATCAAACACACTCCCACTCACACTCCCATTCCCACCCTCATCACCATGACACCCTTGGCTCTGTGGTACATTACAGTCGGGGTGACCCTTACTCTCAGCATCCCCTCCCTCAGCATCCATCCCACCCTCAACACCCTCTCTCCCAGCCCCACTCTCAGCCTCACTCTCAGGCTCATTCACAGTCCCACTCTCAAGCACACTCTCAACCTCACTCCCAGCCCCACCCTCAGCCTCACTCCCAGCCTCACCCTCTGCCTCACTCCCATCCCCATCTGGAGCTACAAAAAAAGCCCCAGGATCCCCCTGATCTGCAGGCGCAGCAGCAGTCACAGGCCTCTCTCTCCCTCTTGGATTCTTCCACGGATCAGCCCCGACAGCCCCCACAAGCCCACTTACTCCAGTCAGTGCTGTCTCACACTACTCGCAATAAGATGGACTCGCAGACTCAGCACCAGCACTCGATTAGCCAGCAAGCCATGATGGGGGGTGCCGGAGGTGTAGGAAGGGGAGCAGGGGAAAGTCAGTCCCAGTCTTCTCAACTGCAACTCCAACTCCAGTCCCAGGCTTTAGAGGCGCACTATGGTCGGGGTGCCCCACAGAATCAGAACCAGTCTAAACAGAATTCCGTCTCTTCGCTAGACATGCTGGAGCATTCCCTCTCCCAGCCCCCTAGCCGGGAGGGAGGGGGAGCTGGAGAGAGGGGCGGTGGTGGAGGAGGAGGTGAGAGTAACAGTGACCGACATAGGCAGCAACCGCAGCATAGACTGGCACCCCATCACCAGTCTCACCATCCTCCACACACTGGTTCTGAATTGCATGATTTCCTATCTGAACCAGATCTGGGTTTGTCCACTCCATCCCACATGCACCATCTGGCCCCTCATCACCCCCACTCACACCCCCACTCCCATCATCAGCACCCACACTCTCACCACCCACACCCACACACTCACCCTCTTCACATGCCCCCGCCACCCAACTCTGTCCCCCCTCAACAACAGCAGCAAAGGGAACAGGATGCACATCCCTCCCAGCTCTCCCAGTCCCAATTGGACCAGCTCAAGGAGCATCATTTTGACACTGGGAGCCCAGTCGGGAAAGCTAGTCAGAACCAGCAGCAAAGGTTCGTACCTCTGACTTCCATTTGCTTCCCTGACTCCCTCCTACAAGATGAGGATCGCTCTTTTTTCCCAGGAATGGAAGACATGTTCTGCTCCGATGACTACAAGTCCAGCTGCAGTGGTGGTGGAGGGGCAGGACCGACGGGACAGGAAGGGATCGCAGATGGACGGCAAGGGCAAGATGACATGGAAGGGGTGAAGACTGCTGGAGGTGGTGGGGGTAGTTACGACAGTTACGATCACAGTGACCAAGGGTATAGTCAATACTGTCATGGCCTCTCTGAGTCTGGCAATGGGAGCATGCACTTGGACCTGGACTCTCTAAAAGCCCACGAGCTTCCCTCCACTGTTAATACGGAGCAACTGGGATTGATCCAGTCCCAGGGCTCGGTCCTTGGAATGGGCAGCTCTGGTACTGGAAGCGATGGATCAGGGAACAAGATGTTAGGAGGTGCAGGCGTTGGAGTAGGGACCAATCCTGGAGGACTTACTTCACCCATTTTTTGCTCCTCTCGCCCAAAGAAGTTCCTTAAGACCAGCTCATTCCACCTTCTGAAACAAAGGCGAGACCCAAACTCATTGCCCAAAAAGAACTACGCCCAGGAGTATGAGTTTGAGGATGATGAAGACAAAGCAGACGTCCCAGCTGACATCCGCCTGAACAGCCGTAGACTCCCAGATTTGGTTTCCAGTTGTAGGAAGTCAGCAGGTGGTGTAGTTGGTGGAGGAGCACTGAGCCCCCTGATGAGTGACCTGGACTACTGCCACTCCTCTGGTTACCCCTCCCTCGGCCCTCCACCGCAATTACTGCCCCTGGATGGGCCTAAAAAGAGGGGTAGGAAACCTACTAGGCCAAAAAGAGAGGGACCCCCAAGACCCAGAGGCAGGCCTCGTATTCGCCCTTTGCCTGAACCCCACCACTCCAGGGGCATGATGGGCGGGATGGGGGCTGGGTTTGGTGGAGAAACCAGGAGAGGCAGGGGACGGGGTAGAGGACGAGGCCGGAGGGAAGAGGGGATGATGGAGGTAATTAAAGGACAGAACCAGAATCAGCAGCAATTACAACAACAGCAACAGCAACAACTTCTTCATCAACCACAGCAGCATGTGGAGCCCATAAGACCCATCAAGGTAAGCAAGGCAGAAGAGCAGGGTGGGAGGGATGGGTTTTAGGAGATCCATCAAGTGAGGATTAGAGGGTTTTAGGGATTTAGAGAGAGGAAGGTGTTGAGATAGTGATATTGGATGCAAGCAGAGATGAGTAAGAGGGCAGGGAATAGAACAGGAATGAAGAAAAATGAGAGGATCTAAACAACAGAAAAGCACTATTATTTCAGTTTGGTAATTGCTTTAGTTTCCCCTTTTCTCTCCTAGATAAAACTGCCCATCCCCTCTATGCCCTCCTCTGATGCCCTCCTAAGAACAGACTCGCTGTCTGGCACCGACCCAGTTCTTTCTGACGGCTCTGTAGGATCAGCGCCTTCCCTGGGCCTGAGTCCTGGACCTACCAGTGGGCTAGAAATGAGCAGAAGCCAGGAGAAAATGAAGCAGAAAGTCCAGGAGGTGAGAGAAAGGGGGGATTTGGGGAATATATAAAATCATATCTTCATATATCTTCATACTCATAAAGTTGCCTAGTGTTCCAGTTCCAGTGTTTAAGTATGATATTATATCAAACTGCTTGGTATTTCAGTATATTGTTGAAGAACCTTAAACCGGTTCATTGTGAGAGTGCTGTCCTGCAAACCCATTTCAGAATTATCAGGTTCAAATTTGTATTAAACCTTTCCCTTTCCCTTTTCTAATATACCATTGCGCTTAAATAGTGTTATTCATTTTTCCCTTGACTGAGTATTAAGAATTTATTTTTCTCTGGTTATTTAGACTTGCACAAAAATTGCAATAGAATGATTAGCAAATAGGCCCAAAAACTCTAAGATGATTGGAGCAGACCACTAGTCTACTTTGTTCAATGATCTTGTGCTTTTTGAACTCTGAGTGACTGTCTGTACGGCCACTGTGAGCAATTAGCTCCATACGTTTGACCAATAACTTTGCTGTCATCAGTTGCCTATAAACATTTTTTTTCAGAAATTTTTTTAAGTTTATTGTTGAAACTATGAGCAGCTATGCTGATGCCTGTACTGTTTGATTCAACCAGAAATGAGGAGTAACGATAATCACCAAGAAATCACATTCAGTAATGTGAAAAATACAATTTTTAAGGAAACGTCAGAAATCACAAACAATTTTATTTATAAATTATATATTACATCGTCATACCCTGACATTTTAATACTTTCGGACCTATAGAGTTCATATATAGCAGTCATTTGCCACCACGTTCCTCTTCCTTTTTCTTACCTTATATTTATTTCAAACATGAATATATAATTTAATTCTCATTGGAATGTTTTACTTTTTGGTGTTTTAATATGCAGACAAACAGTGTCTTAATAAAAACCCTTATTTTTATCTTTACTCCCTCTGGTGTTCAGAAAAGAAAACGACACCATCCCCTTTTACACATCCCCATGTTTAAAATAATATATGAATATTTGGTTGAAATTTCTTTGTGAGAGTATATTTGCTTTGGGCTAGAATGACAGTAAACAGCAATGGCTTCATGAAAGAGAAAATTAGCAGTTGAAATTTAATTTTGGAAAATGTTTCCCTAAGCCTCGGTATTAATAATCATTATTATAAAACCATATATTAATATATATTAAAAGATATTAAAAACCATTACAGCGCATGGTTTGGGTATTCAAGTATGAAAATAATTTTTCTCTTAGCTGCATATGCAAAAAATAAGAAACGTCAGTGGTTTTATAAAATATTTATTCATTAAGTTTGAATAAAATTCTTAGTAGGACCTAATGTGAAAAGGTCTTTTTTTCCACATTTTAAATATCTCTCCTTGTGGCCCCCCATATTCAAATTCATATTCATATTCAAACTCAAGTTCAAGTTCAAATTCAAATTCAAATTCATATTTATTTAAAAATCTGTTTTGACTGATATTACCAAATAATTTTCAAATTACTTGCAAATCAAGAAAGAAAGAAATGGAAAAATAAATAGCCCCCTTTGACATGTACATATTCTTCATCTCCTTTCTCCTACTAATTAACCTTTTAACTCTCATCCAGGTGGATGAAAAGGAGCCAGAGATCAAATCCGGTTTCATGGCTTCCTTCCTAGACTTCCTCAAATCAGGCAAGAGACCAGCGGGACCAGGGGTATTGGCAGGGGTAACAGGAGGGTCAGGGAGCGGCAACACCTCCCCCGGTAAGGCTGGGATCCGCCCCTTGTCTCCACTGCCACCACCTCAGCCGCCCCCACCTCAACCTCCTGCGTATGGGGAGGCAGAGGGGGATGGAGAACTGGCCTTAAGCAACTGTCCTAGCCCCTGTAAAAGGCTGGACGAAGAGCTGAAGCGGAACCTAGAGACCCTCCCCTCCTTCTCCTCTGACGAAGAGGACTCCGTCAGCAAGAACCAGGACCTTCAGAAGAGCATCTCCTCCGCCATCTCTGCCCTGTATGACACGCTTCAGCCTGCGCTCCCAATTCAGCCTCCACCCCACTCCTTCCCACCCACCAAGGAGTCCCCTCCTAACAGCCCTCCACCTGCCCCACATGTGGACCAGTCGCCGGAGCCTGCCATGCTGGAGAGGCAGGAAGGGCAGGAGGATGAGGATAGGAGGGAACAACTTGAAGAAGTGGAGGAAGAGAGAGAACCAGAGCTGGAAATGCTGGGTGCTCCAAAAATGGGCGGTAAGACGGCAATGTATGGCTGGAATTGGGATTTAGCATGATTTAATTGGTCCCATTACCTCTATGCTAGTTGTAGTAGTGGCATGTGACAAGTTATGATACCTTGAGAAAATCTGAGTATTTGGATTAAGTTAACCATATCCAATTTCCCTGATCAAAGTGTTTGATTCCAAATGACTGGAGCTTTGCATAAAAATGGGCCAAGATGTTTCTCTGACTCTCTGATCTCTCCTAGATACCCCGGAAGAAGCTCCCCCAGTGCTAGCTTCCCCTTCACTTCCTTCCCCATCCCCATCTCCCACTCCCTCGTCTTCTCCATCTCCTCCTCCTCTGCCCCCCCTCTCTCTCCCCTCCCCACTCCCATTGGGAGAAAAACAACATCAACAGCCTCCTTCTCTCCCTTCTCCCCCTCCTCCTCCCCCTCCTCCTCCTCCAACTCTCCTTCCTTCTTCTACTCCTCCACCACCCTCCCCTCCTCCTATCCCTGAGTTACCTCCGGCATCTCCACCTTCCCCTCCGACACCTGAAGATGCCCCTGCGCCTCAGATAACCCCCTTGCACTTAGCCAAGAAGCAGGAGAATGCAGCCATTGCTGGAGAGAGCGAAGAAGAGGACAGTGAGAGTGGTGGAGAAGGCATATTCCGAGAAAGAGATGAGTTTGTGGTGCGAACGGAAGACATTGGCACTCTGAAGGTATTTTGGTGGCATATATATTTTTAAGTGCTAATCAAATGCTGTCGCCAGATAAGTTTTTAAATATGTTGTTTATTCATTTAGTATGGCTATTTGGCTTGCACGATAACCTGTGTTGCACAAGGTTAATGCGTATTTTGGGATTCCCAGCAATATAGTAAAATTCTGCTAGGCGAATAATGTTAAAAAAGTCATTTTGAGGTAAACTCGCCAACCAATACTTTTTTATTTATTTGGCCAATTAATTGCCAATTATTTTTGTGTTTTCTCCCTAATTTGTACTCATCGCTACCAATTCTGCCTCTATACGCTGGGAGGGTGAGGAAGTACGATTCGTCTCCTCCTATGCAATTGCCTTCAAGTCACCCACATTTTATGGCACAGCAGGCTACACAACTGGCACGTGAGGTTAAGCATCCTTTCCACTGCCACCCTGCAGGCACCATAGGGGGGCTGACAGCATACACTAGTTTTGGATTTAGTTGAGAGATGGCCAGCTGGTTTTACCTACCCTAGCCCACTCTTTCAGGTGTGCGCCTCCACTTGCGGTATCAATCTGCAAAGGACACAAGCTGGGTTCGAACTTGCCAGCATATAGAGCTGTCTGTAAATACTTCTTAAAATGAATTCTGGGATAGTTTAATTGTGATGTGTGTTGTGAATAAAATGCTTCTGAAAATTATTTAATACTCTCCAGAATACTTGAAACTCAGCTCTTCAGTCAACCTAGAACTCCCCCTTCAACTGAGAGCTGACCCTTTGACCTTTGAACTTTTTTACAGAGGTGGAAGCGAATAATTCATGAATTGCTAAATTGATATTTTGGAAAATTTTGGGAATGTGTGTGTGACACCTGGCTATATATAGTGACAATAAATAAATGTAACTTTGCTACAGATCAGGTTAGCATTTATATGTAAATAATGAAAAATATATATTTGAATAACGTCATATTAGTTGCAGCCAGCCACTTCCTTAACAGGCTATTTTTGTGCTCTTGTAGGTGTGCAGGCAAATCCAAAATGTTGTTTCATTTGTTTTTTTGACAAATCTTTGTTTCCTTACAAGGCGAACACAGGCCTTTCTTACTCAGGGGCAACATCTTCTAGGACTTCCATTGTCGTTTTTTGATGTATTTTTTTTTTATCATGAAGCCTGACGCATGTGCAGTTTGTTACCTAGCAACGTACAGTACAGAATGAGAACCTGAATAATAGTCTGCCTAGTTCTGTCTGCTGGAAGCAAAATTGTAAATATCAGTTGAATTTATTTTGCCACATATAAGACGAACGTGGTTGCAATTGCAAATATGAATCTTAAATTTTATGACAGTCAAGAAAAAAATAAGCTTAAAGTATACCTTAGTTACAACACATGCCTATTGTTTTTTAAATATGGTTCACCAACACCCCTGTGTTAGCTGCTATATTTGTTCCTGTTTTTGTCGGGGTTCTCCTCTGGCACACTTTGTCGGAATGCAGAGCGTTCGCTTTGTTCACCCTTTTACTAGCTGTGTGTGTCTGCCTCTGGCTGAGGTTTATTGCTTCTAGATGGTTCTCATTCCTTTCTGTGTCAGTGTCAGCCTCTACTCCTTTACTGGTGGAGGTCAGTTTCACGGCGAAAAATCAAAGAAATTAAAGCACAACTTTTTGGCAAGCGAGCCGGTGACCCCATGAAGAGCGGTCAACAAAAACGTTATGCTTTATTTATTGATACTTTTCAGCATGAAACAGTTACCCACCCTACTTTTTTTCTTCTTCTTCTCCACTGTGCATTTAGGGCGTTGCAGGAAATATAGTTTTCAGAGCCGTGTCTCAGGAGTAGGTTGACTTTTAACTAATAAATTGGTCTGTATCTACTATATAGTAACAACTATCCAAAATAAATTCTGATTATCAATATCCTTAACTTCAGAAGTTTTCACCAACTTTGCAGAAGTTATTTGTATTTTGTAACAATCGGAGCCCTTTTATGAAATAATTTGGGGTTTCGTACATTAGCTCATTCTAGTCAATGAGATAAGGTGTTGTGTGTATTTTATGAGGAGTATATTTACTTTCACAACAAACACGTTTCTTTGTATGTGGTAAAAATGTTTTAACAGAACCTGCCTGAAATATACAGCAGCATTTGTGGCATTCGCTTGTTTATTACATGACACAGCCACAAAGTCCTGGCGTATACTGTATAATTCTAGTGGATAACATCTGCACACTTTTTTCTCTCAGCTGGCCTTACAGACAGGCAGGGAGCCTCCACCGATCTGGAGGGTACAGAAAGCCCTGCTGCAGAAATTCACCCCTGAGATCAAGGACGGACAGAGGCAGTTCTGCGCCACTAGCAATGTGAGTTTCTACTACCCTGCAGAGGTGATGGTATGACAGCGCTCACCCCCCCCCCCTTTTTTTAAAATAACGAGCGATAAACCTATTGCCGACTCTAATGTCTAATACCCAAAAAATAGCTACGCAGGACTGGAACTCTCATCCCTGACAATTCTGCGTAACAGCAACCCCACCGGCTGCTGTGTGTTTGTGTATGTATATATGTTTGTGAGGATACAATGCTTATATATTTGGCACATGCTAGATTATTTTTATTAGAATAAGTAAAAGGAACACAGGCACAAACAGGATAGTGATGCTATTTGTCTTGACAATACGCTGACCCTTTTGAGTATTAGTAAGGGCAATGAGACTCCACAAAGACAGACTCTCTCTCTCTCTCTCTCTCTCTCTCTCTCTCTCTCTCTCTCTCTACTTCCCTCAGTATCTGGGGTACTTCGGGGATGCCAAGACACGGTATCAGCGTCTTTATGTCAAGTTTCTCGAAAATGTCAACAAAAAGGACTACGTGCGTGTGTGCTCGCGAAAGCCATGGCACAGACCCACACACACCCTAAGGTATATCTGCGTGTATTTCTGTCCCCCTTTCACCGCTTATTTCACCGTGACTGTTTCTTATCTACAAACTGAAACTTCACATGCCCGTCTCAGGCTCAGCCACCCTACTGGGGTTCATCCGTATTCTACGTAGTGTCTCTTTTTGGCATTTGTATCTTGCCATTCTCAGCAAAAAGTCCGCTCAGGCGAGATCTAATATGCTGTACCAGTAATGAGAGCAATGCTGAATGGTCTCTCCGGACTTTCTCTCTCAACAGACGTCAGTCTCTCCCTAAACCAGTGGCCCCTACACGCAGCCAGACCCCACCCCGAGTGGAGAGGGAGGAAAGGGAGCGGGAGAAGCAGAGAGAGCGAGAGCAGCGCGAACAGAGGGAAAGAGAGAGGGAGAAGGAGCAGCGAGAGAGAGAGAACGAGAAGGAGCAGGAGCGGGATAAGGAGAAGGAGAAGAAGTCCCAGCCCCCCCAGGAGAAACTGGAGAAGAAAGGCGGAGGTGCCGAGCGTGGGAGGGGGAGGGAGGAGAGGAAAGGAGGAGTGGAGAAGAAGGCCGAGCGTCCACCCAAAACCAGGCCTGTGAAGGTCAAAGCGGAGCCTCCACCGAAGAAAAGGAAGAAGTGGCTGAAGGAGGTCCCCTCCTCATCAGAGTCTGAGTCCTCGCCTGACCCCCCCAGCGAGGACGAGAGTGAGAATCTGCTCTTCCCTCTCTCTGTTGATATCCGTTGTGCCTGTACCTGCGTCGCCTCACTTCCCCATTTCTCTGGGCAGATTGGTATGAAGAAACGCTCTCTGCAGAGAGGAGCCATATCTAGTGCGAATGCTGTGGGCACGTGCGCGCACCCTCACATAGACCTGTTTAACCCCGGTAACCGTGTCCCCTCCCTTGCAGTGCCGGTACGAGGCGGGGTGAATAGCCGGGCCATGCGGGAGATGTTCCGCAGCTACGTGGAGATGCTTGTCAGCACGGCGCTGGACCCTGACATGATACAGGCACTGGAGGACACTCACGGTGAGAGCGAATAGGAGGATGAAGCTGTGCCCAAACTGTAAGCTCTAAGAGCTGGAATGGGGATCGGCTTCAATGGCACGGGCTGTTGGGTAGTGCTGCGTATTAAAGTCCGCGATTAGGCTAGCAGCTCATCTCTGTGCCGGTTCTCCCTCTTCCTTTTCTCGTCCACTATTCCGCTCTCAGATGAGCTTTACCTCCCTCCGATGAGGAAGATTGATGGCATCCTCAACGAGCAGAAGAGGAGGCTACTAAGAAGAGTCAACCTGAGTGCCCAACATCAGGTATATTCCTTCCTTCAATCCTTCCTTCCCGTCCATCTGTTGGTGTCTCTTCTCAAGTGTTTTTGCAATGTTTGTGTCCGTTTCACTCATCTCTTTTTTGCCCCTGTGTTTATATCGTTTTTCCAGCCACTCATTATGTGTTGTTCACGCAGTGGTCCTCAGCTGAGAAATCAGCTGTGCGTTGATATTTTCTGACGTGTCAGAACTTCGGCAGTAGACCGAGGTGTCAAATGCATGAATGATTTTAGCTGAAGTTACTCCACATATTACACCTTGTGGCTAAATTTCACCGTTTACTACAATCGAAACAAAACCGAAATCCATATTTGACTCATCGTATTTTATATTTTTCTTTGCCTTTTCTCAGCGTTGCTTTTTTTTTTGGAGTTAGCTTCCGATTTTTGTCTGTGAACACTACCATATCAATCAGTACCAATCCATATTCATAAAACGAAAATAATGAAACTCACCCGCAAAATACAATTTTCTTTCAACTACTGGTAATCAGGGACTTAAAGGCAGGCAGTGTCGTTGCCATGGAAACGCTTTGAACTTGTTGTGTAATACATTGTATACACGGCTGCACCAGCAGGCAAAAATGGCCTATGTTCATATTACATTCATAGGGGCTACGTTTAAATAGGCTACGTTTATATTATTGCTAACTCAATTACAGGGTAATTTATTCCTTATACATAAATAATTAGAAAATGATTAATTATAATAACTAATTAAAGATAAATAACAATAAACAACAATATATTGATTGTATATGTATTCAAACCCTTTCGCTTCGTAAAACCTAAATTAGTTGCAAAAAAAAATTAGGTGCAAAAAATTACCTTGAGAGATCATGCAATTAGTCGCCTTCCCCTGTCTTTGTGCAATACTTCCAGTGACTGCTGGGGAGGAGACATTGAATTGGGCCAATTTTGCAACCATGTGCCAATATTTACATGAATTTTAAAAAATCAAGTCCTTTTTCAACATGACTCATAACACTTACTTCAATCCCTCCCCCCACCCCCTCGGAATCTGGTGTCCGTGTGCCGACAAAATGCTGACCCCTGGGTATCCCCCGAGCCTAGCTTCCTCTTACAATGATCCTTGCATGGGTCATGTCAGCATGTCGATGGGGTTGAGGTCAGGGCACTGTACAGGACAGTAAAGTTCTTCCACACCAATTTCGACAAACCATTGCTGCATAGACCTCACTTTGTGCCCGTTAGGCTGATCAGGAAAGGACCTACCCCAAACTGTCACCACAAAGTTGGAAGCACTGAATCATCTAGAAGATCATTGTATGCTGTGGTGTTAGTATTTCCCTCCACTGGCACTAAGGGGCTTAGCCTGACAAGCTTTACACCATTCCAGCCGACACAGGGCATTGAGCATGGTGTTCTCAGGCTTCTGTGTCTTTATATTTATTCCCCTCTCCATTCCCACAGGAAGCCCTGCACGCCTTCCCACAGATGACTGCGGATCCCCTTGACTCGGGGGCAGTGAAGGTGCGGCTAGGTGGGGAAGGATACAATCGCAAAACGCTAAACAGAGTCAAGCGGAGTTTGCCAAAACAACAGGCAAGTGTGGTGGTCCAGTTCAGCGCTTTGCGCGCGTTGGTGTCTGCAGTCTGGCCATTTTGCTCCTACTAAGACTGCTGTGAATGTAGTGGCCAATGGGCAACCGTGTGGTGAAGCCGCGTCTCTTAACAACCGGTGATTTAAATGCTCTTTAAAGCAGCCTTCAGTCTGGATTAGTGACATTTAACTGAATTGATATACTTTGAAGGTAATGGCCATTAATTTATTTTGATATAACCAAAATTGCTATAATTACAATGTGTAATGACCATGGAAATGTTATTATTACAATTGACAGGTTACAGATTGAAATGCAGTAGTTATAATTATTCTACTGTTCTCTCTTTCTCAGGACTTTAAACTATCAACGGAAACATGTCGACTCTACAGTCTTTATCACTCCCTTCATCATTATAAATATCATACTTTTCTGCACTGCAAGAGGGAGGTAAGGACCCTAGATCATATTTCTGCTGCTGTAAATTCACAGTACCATGTTAATGAATGTAAAGCTAAAGCCAGAGTGTTCCAAAACAGCCCTGGGATACTCGTCGATCTAATACCTATGTATTGTAATACCTGCAAAACCCTATGGATGTTGTCAGGGGCTAACCTGCCTTTCAGGATACCTGTCTGGTCACCCTGTATTAGTTTACCAACATATAATTCTAGTGTTTTGGCAAAATGTTCAGATCAAAATTCAAATGTGGATTATGTGTGTTGTATACTGGAGCGTCCTCAGTCTATAATCAGACTCATCGGAGGCCCAGTTTACTGCTTTTATTAGGCATTTTTACAAAATAATTAAAAAAGTAAAGAGAGGAAAACTCAAAGAAAAACACCCTTTTTGAAATAACCCAAAGAAAAGTCACTTGTTACCTTTAGCTTTCTGACTCACAAAATAATAAATCAACAAAAGCGTGCTAAAATTACTGCAACTAAACAGACTTTTCAAAAAAAGTGTCCTCTTCAACAGCACTTAGTTTTACATACTTTTAAAGTATTTTAATGTCCAATCAACCAAACCAAATTCAGATGCACAAATGAGGTCCTTGCTGTAAGTGTGGTGAACCGCCCCTCAGACTTAAAATGAACCGAACCGAGAGTAAAGGAGAAAAAAAAATATGGAAGGCCCATTATGTCTAGAAGAACATTTATTGTGTCCCATCATAATGTTTGATTGGACTGAGTGCGTTAATATTCATTTGACTTGTTAAGATGTTACATTACAAGGAAATATGTTATTCAACACAGCCGAAAGGGATGGTTTATACCTTTGGCAAACTCTTGGGGTAAAGGCCTCTTTAGTGGAAAACCAATTGTGGCATGGACCTGCCGAATTACATCATATTTGCTGTGTACAACATACTAATAGATTGGGTCCAAGTGTGATGGTGTGAGTGTCTGAACACTCATGTCCTTCCTGGCATTACAACATTCCAAGAGGATGCATATTATGTTTTTGCATTATTAGTTGCATAACAGACGCTTTCATTCAAAGCTTACAATTTCTACATTCATCCAATTATACAGCTGGATATTTACTGAAGGAATTCAGGTTAAGTACCTCGCTTAACCACTACACCACCTGCACCGCCAATAGATTAATGATATCTGTCTGTAGTAAGGGCTTTCTTGCAAGTTCAGAATTTTACAGCTGTGCTGCCAGTGGTCTACTCGTCAGACCAGACCAGTGGCCTGAGGGTTCAGAGACTTGTATTCACACGAACCCACAAAACTAGAATTTGGTACAGAAGATGCTTTATAAAGATACAGCTTTGCTTGCTTACATCGGTGACTATGCATACTGTTAGCATGTGCCTTTACATCAACCTGTTCATCGGGCCTGTTGATGGTACATTTAAATCACAATGCTGTTATATTAAATGGCTGTATATCTGATTGAAAGGATATTGTAATTTCTGTTATTTATGATCTCATTGCAAAACATCAGTAAGTGCCACAGGAAATTCGAATAAGATTCAGATTCAGAACAACTTAAACGTATAGTGCAATCAGTATTCGTGGTTAAGAGCATTCCAATGTAACAGTTGTCATAAAGTGCAGAGGGCAGGAGAGGGGGGTTAGCGATATGTTTCAGTGGAAAATATCTGTCAAAATGAATACCAGTTCCCCAAATCCATGTGTCTTTGCTAACATGTAGTGTTACCCACTTGTCAGTCTGTCTTTGTGTCTTTATAACTATTCTTGCTGTTACCATAACGGCCGTAACTGTGCACTCGCGGCTTTGAGCCTTCATCGCTTTCTCTTTCTCCATGCAGACCGACAGTATTGAGCAGGCAGCGGAGGACCCTGGCCAGGAGGAGGTGGTGCAGCAGTGTATGGCCAACCAGGGCTGGCTGGAGACGTTGTTCAACTCCTTTATAGAGCTGCTAACCCTCAGCGCAAAGGCCTGAGGGAGAAGGGGGAGTGAAAGAACGGGAATGATAATAGAAAGGAAACAGGACCGAAGTTCTGGAATATGAGAAAGGGAATAAAGTGTCTATAGACCCCCCCAGGGTCTGAGACGTGCAACTCCAATCCTCAGAGGCCAGTTTTAGTGGGCTTAATTTGGAAGCCGCCTTTCGGTCAGCAGAGATGAGGACTGAGGATCAGAGTCCTTCTCTCAGTGACAGCCTATCTGGAGTAACTGTGACCCTGACTGCCTCAGAGACATACGAGGGACCTTTTAAGGGGAAACAATTGCCCAGACTTGGTTTACATTCAACGTTGGAGAGTTTAGCCAAAACATGTGCCTGCAATGAAAGAAAGAAAAGGCTCTAAGATCAACAGACACAAAACCTATAGAGAGACTTAAGTTGGAGGTGCCAACCGAACAAATCCTACTTTGACAGTGATAGAGTTAACAATTTAATTTAACATAATTTATTTGATACTTTTTTGTGCAAGAAGAGATCGGTATCTGACTTTTGAAGACTGAGAAAGATGAAAAGCTGTTAGATTGCAACTGAAGTGTGTAAGTGCGTGCGTGCGTGCGTGCGTGCGTGCGTGCGTGCGTGCGTGCGTCTATGTGCATGCATGAAATACAGACTTGGACCAAGGACGAGAAACAAGTATGTTTATGCCTTTCAATGCTTCAGGCTGTGTCAGCAAGCTGTGTTCGGCATACATGATATATATAAAATATATATAATTATTATTTTTATTATTTATACACGGACATTTTTAACAAGTGCCCACACAAGATGGGATAGTTTGTTATTGCTATTTTAAATAACAACATTTTGTTAGGGTATAAATAAGATTTCTCCCTTGTTCTCAATCCCTTACTCCATGCCGAAAGGAAAGAATGGGATGAGAAGGAAATATGTGCTGTCCTTTAGTCTGTCTAAAAATGAGAGGATCAGTTGTATTTTAATTAAAGAAATGGGGTATTTCTCTTCACTCTTTAAAAAAAGAAAAGGGGGGAAAGAGTGAAATATCATGTGTTCATTTTCTAAAAGAATGTGGGAGGATTATACATATTTAATAATACAAAATGAAAATGTTAACAGTTTTGTTTTTATCTGTTTGTTGTTTGTTGTTCATTATAATTATTATTATAATTGTTATTTTTGGAGCTATGTTTTATTTCCTGCAAAAGGATTTCTGTGTAAATAGTGTACAGTTCTTGACTCAAATTCCCCTTTCCTCTGTACATTAACTACCTGTATTTGACAAAACAAATAAAAACATTAAAAGATTTAAAATGATGAGGAAAACAGGATTATCAGTGATTTATTGGTCCCTTTGGTTTTTCAGCAAGTGCAGCTTTCCCTACATTCCTGGTTATTTGTTTACAACCTTCTGTGTTGGCTTAATCATTTAGCTCCTGTGTATCTCTTTGTTGCAAGTGGTTTAGCATTCTGCTTGGTGGGTTTAAACCAGAGACACTGGCATGTAGAATTTGATCCTGAGCTTCCTTTAAAAACCTGTTCAACCTCCAAATATTAACTATTTTTGTGTTCCCCTACTTTGTACTTGTGTTATTCAAGTGTATATATCTCAGAACTATAATTTCCATAAACTTTCCAATACAAAACTGTTATTTTAACGCATTTTTAAAGACTATAACAGAATATTACTAGAAAATCAAAAAGTAAAATCATTTTGAATATGTTCAAATGGTTTGGTGCATTTATCTAAAAGAAATAACTTTTCACACTCAAGTCCAAGGGTGGAAAAAGTAAACACGACACAAATTATGATTTGTATCCTTGAATTATACCTAAACAATGACCCTAAATGAATACCTCACGCCAATATTCCGCCAATACTTCACGCCTCAGTCGTGAAAGCTTATCCTATGGCGGTCTCTAGTGGTCAAACTCTAGTTGTTTTACAGATAAAAAAATAACAAATACCTCAATGGGAAGTTTAGAAAACGTATATTTGGGGGATAGCAATAGTTTCACAATAGTTATTGTTTCTATCTCGTCTTAGAAGGCATTGTCCGCATGCACCGCGCTGTTTTTAAATCGCTTAGATTAGAATGTTTCAAACAAAAACACGGCTTAATCAGACACATACACGGATCATCTTGAAACTTTAACACTGTAACAAGACACCCGTTTCCAAACACCGTTTTTTCTTCTTCTTTCCGATAATTCCATATGCCCAATAATGCAGAAAGGGTCAGCACACAAACTCCATAAAACGATTGCAACCTTTGCTGTACAGACAAGAGAAAACGGTGTAGTTGAGTTTTTTGTGAAAATCAAGCGTGTAAATAATGAAGTACAGATACTTAATCAAATTTTTCGGGTATTTGTGGTTTACCTGATTATTTTTGTTACTTCTTTTACATATACATAAGATGACAAATGTACGAGGTGACTGACGCGCCTATATGAGGGCAAATAGAAAGCAATGCGTAGATGCATGTGGGGAATATTGGGTAGATAGATAGAGCTACACGTTATTGCAATGTCAAAGTAAATTATCGTGCATGTTATAAATTGACGTTTATTGAGGTAACACGGCAGTACTCAGCGGAGTTTTTGGGGATTTCTTTCTAGGGATCCTGACAACACGCATAGATGACCTGGTCCAATCAACACACTGGTAAATGCAAACCGGCGAGCCATGGGCGTGGCCTTACTCCATTTGCGTAGGCGTATATAAAAATGATTTTTTTTCTTTTTCTTCCAACAATTATTTCCAAAGAACATACATATAACATTTCGACAAATACATACAAGAGGTTCCATAATGATATAGACCATGAGTCAAATTTCAACCTCAAGTATTATACACGAAGAACAATAATATACATAATATACATAATAACAACATTAATGAAAAAATATTCACATATTAAAGAGGAGGAAGAAGAAAGGGAAAAGACAGAAAAAATAACAGAGAAAGGTATACGTGTATAATCAAAATAAAAAGGAGGACTTTAGTTAGGAATTCAGATCAGCCTTGAAGTGGGTGATCTTTGGAATCCTTTCAGCCCATGTACATTTGTGTATATAAAACTTCCCAAGCAATATGATAAGTTTTAACATAAAAATAAACATTCAACATCAATTTAATTTAACAGATATACATTTTAAAAAAGAAAAGTTTCTGTATCCAGTTTACAGAATATTCAAGAAAGATCAGTTTTAGATCTTTTTAGGAACAGGTTTGTTGGATAAATTATATGTATAATTTTAAAGTATATTTCATTAACTTTATTATTGACACAGTATTTGTTATTATATGTCTAAATCAATTTCCAATAAATATTCTCAAAACGGTTATTCCAAAAATATTTAGAACGAAATGTTGCAGGGCAATGAATCAAACATCTAAAAAATGTATTATTACATTTGCTATCTTTAATATCAACACCATTTAACAGCACCTCTTTTTAAAACGTTGATTGCTTATAAGGTCCACCGATGCCTTGCAAAAGTTTTAAAAAACCTGCTGGTATTGGATAAAAATTACTCCTTGAAGTCCTGGCAGTTCTGATGATGAATCATAAACGCGACTTCAATGTCCTCGAGCAACCAATGTTTAAACCTTAGTCTTTACATAACAGGAGCGTAGCAGAGGCAAACCTCTTGCAGATCCGCTTCAGAATAAAGAATGCATTAAATTCCGATGTATTTCTCACTCGCCACCTCAATGCATACAATCTGAAAGTAGAAAACATATTATTTAGATTAAAGTTTAACGTTGAAAAGTTTTAACCACTTGGTGGCGCTTGATTTGCGTAAAGGGGTAGTTCCAGGAAACAGCTGTGACGAAGGTTTTGGAAAGCGAAACTTAAAGAGCAAAGGGTTTCCCAGTAAAATTAAATCGAATAGTCTCATTTAAAAAAAAAAAAACAACGTGGAATTAAGTACTGATAGAGGTATCTGTGGACAAATAAGCAGGAATCCTTCATGTTAGAGTAAATAAAATTAGATGCTAATCCATCAGGATACTAAAACACGGTGGCTAAAATATTTTGACAATGTAAGTGTGTACATGGTTTATTTCGTTACCTAATATTTCTGTGTTAACACCTCTAAGTGCCTTATACAATGTCAGTAAGATATGTACTGTACTGCATGTATCCAACCGACATAGATTATGTCGGTTGGATAAATTTTGATAAAGATATTCAAATTTTCTATCGTCACTCTTACTGCAAGATTTAAAAAATAGTATTTGGCTGTTGTTTTATATTTTCCGACGATACAGTTTGTGAACAGTACGCCGGGGCTGCTGCAATTTCTATTTACGTTTATTATACTACTTAAACACGTTTGGGAAAGAGACGTATGTTAATGAGGGTTAGGCGATAGATTAGCGAATTTGTTGGATATCTGATACATGTAAAAAAATATTATTTCTAATGTGTGTGTCATTTGTATAAGGTATTCAAAATGCACTTTTGAATTGAAAGATCTTTTTAAGTTCGTAGACGTTTTCTGTAATATGGTTACAGTTTATTTTAACAAACTAAGTACTTAGGAGCGTAGTTTTGATGTTCACTATAATACCACCTTTAATAACACCACAGCATAGCAGGTGCAAAATGCAGGAAACATTACTAAAACGTCATGTCCTTATAGTGAGGCATCAGGATCACTACAGTGTTGTTAATACTGTTAAAAATGGTTAATTGCAATTATCTATTATTCCTCTGAGATATTAAGTAACGATGCAATCTCTTTTTTAATCACATATAGTCACATCAAACTACCTGACCAGAGAAATGCCCGGATCAAGGCCACTCCTCATCCCTTGGTTGGTTGAGCAGATCAACAGTGGACGATATCCTGGCGTGAACTGGACTAATCAGCAGAAAACTGAGTTCTGTGTTCCGTGGAAACATGGTTTGAGACAGGACTCCTCCTCTGATGATGTTCTCCTGTTCAAGGTGAAATGCTGGTTCAGGTGGACCTGGAAGTTTATTTGTCCTCGTATATTTCTCTCTCAAATCAGACATTTGAATGCATTCAGCCTAAATGGTTCATTTTAAACAATACACAAACCTTCCCCGTTGACAGCCACGTCTTAATCTTCCTTCTCTCTAAAGGCTTGGGCGATGATAAGTGGAGTGTATGTGGAGGGTGAAATGCCTGCTGACTCCTCAGTGTGGAAAAGGAACTTCCGTAGTGCTCTTCGAGCCAAAGGCTTTCTCATGATTATGGACAACAAGAATGATGCGGCCTATCCCCACAAAGTCTTCCAACTGCCGGATGGAGAACAACAGAGGAGTAAGGAACCAACCAGGAGAAGAGTGAATAGAGTGAAGGATGGTGTTGATTCCAGTCCAGGTTTACCACAGACAGTAAGCGTGTCTGCAACTATTTCTTTGTTACAACAACCCTGTAATATTACTTTTGTCATTGTAACTTTCTCCCTCCCCTTCTGGTTTCTTTCTGTTATTCTCTCTATAGAGCCCCCCAGTAGCCGTTGAACATATGATTCTTCCAGAAGACATGACTGTTCCAGGTAAATATTATATGTTTAAAACTTTTTAAAAAAGAAAAAAGGATTTCATACATAAAAACACGTTTTAATTCTTTCCTCACTATTTCTTGTCCCACTTACTGTAACATTGCTGTTCCCTTCTTATACCTAAATTTCCTTGATGTTCCATGAACCTCTCTTTTTAGGTCCTGATTGGTTCTCTCCTCCATTGGAAAAAGTTCCACTTTTTCAGGTTCTGGAGGAGCTTAATATCCATGAGCCACAACAAGGTATACATTGAATAAAGTTAGAATAAACAAATTATGTTATGATGTTTTTAATAGCATTTACTAGATACTCATTGGCGATTACATTAAGTGGTTGACATATCTCTCGTTTGCTTAGTTTTTAAATTGAATGTGTGAAGGTAGTACAGACAAAATTATGTTGTTGTTTTTTTGGCAATGTTGAACGTGAGGGCTTTTTCATATAATACCTTTCCTGATTTTTATTTTCATTCTAATTTAGTGTTACTCTTTTCTCTAAAACACGGGGCTATGGCTGCTAACCTGCTAGGTCAAGAGCAGTATCTGGCTATGGGGGCTGCAGGGGGTAACTCTGACCTACACTGGTGTGAGGACTTCAAGGAAACGATGAGCAGAACCATGGCTGACAACAGTCTGAGTGAGAAAGGGCAAGAGGGAGAAAGACTGACTGACTGACACATTTTTAAGCTTTTCTTGTTTAAATTCCCCTTGTCATCAGTTGCTCCCCCATCTCTCTCTCGCGCGCTCTCTCTCTCTCTCTCTCTCTCTCAGGTACCAGTTTCAGGGTGTCTGTTTACTATAGAGGAAGGAAGGTCTTGGAACAGATGGTGGAAAACAGCACGTGTTTCAGAGTGGTATTCAGGTAAGAAGGTAGACTGAAAGTATTGCATGTAGAATAAGGTTGGGCATGTTAACAACATGCTTGTTATGAATGAAAAAAAGATATATATATATATATATATGTACAGTGGGGAAAACAAGTATTTGATACACTGCCGATTTTGCAGGTTTTCCCACTTACAAAGCATGTAGAGGTCTGT
>JAOYSI010065483.1:0-21601 GCA_025775065.1 Hiodon alosoides | reverse complement strand
GACACATCTATTCCCACTCACCTGGAATGATAGCCTGATCTAATCCTGGACTAAAAGACACATCTATTCCCACTCACTTGGAGTGATTCAATCCTGAGTCACATGGGCTGCAGGTGGTAAACACGCACGCACGCTCACACACACACGCGTGAGCACACACTCGCGTGCACGCACACACACACACACACGCACGCACGCTCACCCGATACAGCTGAGAAACACATCTGTGCTAAAACGGGCTCAGTGCCAGCGATAATCTGCAGCTCATTGTGTGATTCTTTCTCACCCGCGGAAACGGGCCCGTCAACACGTCAGTCTGATACTTGTGGTAAACAGGAAAACCTGTCCGAAGAGGATTCTATATTTGGTGGTGTAATTTGTGAAGCTCCACTACCAACATTGAGTGTGAACATGTAAATTTGATAGAATTTCCTTTCCCCCCTCCATTTCTTCTGTTGCAGGTTGTTTTCTGTTGGTCCTGTGGCTGACTTTTGGTCTCTGTTTGTAGGGGCAGTAGAACAATCTTTGATGCTGTGCCGATCAGCGTTTCAGGCGTATTATTGAATAAGTAGAGTGAATTTCTGCGTTTTGGTTTTCTGCACAACCCTTCAGCACGCAGCGCTTCGTTCGTTGGTCTTTAGCGGCCCGTTTTGCGTTTGTTCTCGTCTTGCAGAGACGTGCATGTTCACTCTCACTAAGATATTTACCTGCTCTCCCCTCGTTAGAACCGCTTCCCGTGTGGACCTAATGCCTCTGAACCTCTGCGCTTACAGACAGGCCAACCGCCACGTGGAAATTTGTGGGATCAAACATAGAGCGGAGCTCTTTAATCAGTCAGCGTAACTCTGTCTGATGGAAGTCAGCGCCTCTCTTGGCTGCACGGGTGAACTGCAGCCTTAGACGTGACTCTGTGCTCTGCCGATGCTCCTGTCAGGGGCTTGGCAGCCTTGTATTAACTGCCTCTGAGGTGAGGCTGTGGAACATTTGGGACAGTAACTTCCTCTGTAATTTTGCTTTGGGAAGGAAGCAAAATTACTTTGAAAAAGCCGATTTTTGCAACGGACGGTGCCAGGGGGCACATTTAGTGCTTAACCTGAAAATGGATTATAGCCCTAACGTAAGGGAGAACTGCATGGGCAGGGAAAAGCTATCACATTCTTCATTCCACGTGGAAGTCAATTAAGTGCATTTAATGCGCTGCCCTCTTCCCCTTAGACGTGGTGAAATGTCATTACATTCACTGCAGAATAAATATGAAGCTCATCTCAGTTCAATCTTCGCCTGAATTCTGATAAACCCTTCATGGCCAAATCAAATGATTAAGATATCATGTTCTGCCCTCGGTGACAGGCGTCAAACAAACCCGTCAGACCGACTAGGGACACATGGCTTTAATTTGTGATTACCTTATTATCTGGTTTGTTTAATTGTGTTTGATTGTTCCTGGATTGTGGATTTTTGCTGCAGGTTTTTCAGTTTGGGTGTTTTCATGTAAACAGTTTTCCTACGTCATATTATCAATAATAGTAATAATAATAATAACATCAGGTCATACGCCTGGTGTTAAGCGCATTGTTCAAGGCATTGCAGAAATGTCGGATTGGACTAAACGTGAAGTCACAACATATTGAACAGAGGAAACTCTGCATTGTGTTTCAGCTATCAGAATCAGAAGCGATACGCGGCGGCCAAATTAAGGGCGGTTCGACCTCCAAAACCAACACTTTCGTATATGTGATACGATTTGTGCGACATCCTGGGCGCATTCCCGCTCTGTGCTTAACAGAAAAATAGCCCTCATTTTCACTGTTCCTGTAGGTTTTCATTGCTCTTCCAACCAAGGAACTGAAAATTAACGGTGGCTGTATTTTCTTTTTGAATTTGGTGAGCAGGTCTGTTCATCGGAGGCCCAGAGAGTTGCTGAGCGTTCAGGCGTGCAGTCATGCTGTTTAAAGCCTTCTGTTAGAAGGCATTATTCCTCCTGCAGGGTTGGGCCCTGAATGAAATGGTAGAAAGGGTTAGAAACTCCACGGTTCCTGGGTCGATGAGCGCTGTTGCGCTGCAAAGAGTCACGCTTATTATTGCTACGGTCAATGTTTACGGGGGCCGACGGTTAATTGTGATTACAGAACAGTAAACGGGTCTGAATCCGAGCCAGACACAGTTATAGCTCCATTTTTTGAGGATAGGGAGCCCCCTGAGTGGGGCCGGGTTGATTAAAACTCGGGTGCCTATTATTAAGAATGACTTTGAAAGGGCAGGACTGTCTTTGTTGGCGGCTGTAGCGGCTGTGCTTTTGGTCTGTGCGGTTTTGTTCTTTTTTGTTATCTAAAAGCTGAAAAGATTTTACCGGTTTACAAAAAACGACAAAGGAGTGTTTTTTGTTGTTGTAATGATTTAAATGTTAATATGCAAAATGAAACGCGTAAGCCTGCCTATCGCCTCCGTGTGTCTGATCGTTCCCGACCCAGGGATGCCATGTGTCTGACCGTTCCCGACCCAGGGATTCCATGTGTCTGACCGTGCCCGACCCAGGGATGCCATGCGTCTGACCGTTCACGACCCGGGGATGCCATGCGTCTGACCGTGCCCGACCCAGGGATGCCATGCGTCTGACCGTGCCCGACCCAGGGATGCCATGCGTCTGACCGTTCCCGACCCAGGGATGCCATGCGTCTGACCGTGCCCGACCCAGGGAGGTGCCGGCTCCTGTTTATCGGGTGGATGTCTCAGGTCTTAGACCAGCGTTGCAACTGGGATGAAACCATGGATGTAACCATGAATTATATTGAATATAACATATTCAAATATATATTTTTAAAGGATTTTAAGCTTAAATCCCGTGGAGGGAAAGAAGCCTGCTATAAAAAGCTGTCATTTTATGTGGATATGTGATTAATATTTAATGCGGATATTAGGTGCAGTGAGCGACTGAGGTGAATTCACACATTTTAACCGACATCAAAAACATTTCTTCTCTGTGGAATCAAACATCTTGTCAGTCTCTGAAATGAATGTGTTGAAGGTAGGAGTTGATTATCAGAAAATTTTTTGCGTTCACATTTCTGGAATAAACTGCAAACCTTAAATGGACCTTTCTCAGCGGTTCCCCCTCAATTCGGCGGTCTAGATAGAAATACCGACCCGAAATTCTGAGTCTGTGCAGCACATTTTCTCCACCGGTGCTGGGAGCGTCTCAGGCAGATGCATTAAAACCCAAATTAGTTACAATGAATACTTATCTGGTCTGCAGTTACAGAGAGAGAGAGAGAGATTATTGTGGTCCATGGAGACAATCCCAAGCTCACCTTATCAGGTCATTTTTCAGACTCGAATTATCCGCTGTGCATCTCGATTTTACCTCGCAAATTATTTCTAATTGGTATATAGGTTATATTTTAGGTATCATGGGGTAGGTGAGTTTTTTGTGAATAATAAATTGCTGATCCAAGGGTTCCAAACCGTTTAGTCTGATTCTGATGGACATAAATGAAACCAGATGCACCTCTTCTACGTGAAAAAGCAGAAATTGTTGACTGTCGAGAGACTGAGATTTGGTACGAGATCTTAACGAGACAGGAAATATTACAAATTAGGAACGAAAGTTAATGATTTACCACAATACATTTATGTTTGCTGACACATTCCACCCAAGGAGCTTATTAATTACCTCTATATTTAGACATATTTTGATAATGATTTGTGTCTTTGTGACTGCGGGGCCTGTCATCTCGCATACATTCCCCTTTAGTCATCGAACACGGGGGAGAGACTGCTTCGGTTCGCTCCACTGCGGATCCGTTGTTCCCCCTGTAATAAAAAAAAGGAGACGTCGCTCTGCGTTAATAATCTGGTAATCCTAATCAGCCCACACCTACTCAGGAGAGGTTTTCAGGATTCTCCCTCCCTCCATGGGATGAGGTTTCAGGATAGCTTTGTACAACGGACCCTGAAAGAATGGCCCTAATAAGTCCATGAAGACCTCTATAGGAAATCAAACCCTCGGCCTTCTGGCGTCTGAATCCAAACTAATGCTGCTGTAGGGTGAATTAATAATTCAGCTCCACATTAAGTGAATTACCTCAGAGAAAGATTCTTCTTCCTTTTTAAGACCATAGCCTCCCACCTGTGCCCGTGCTACCATCCTACAAGTTCAGCTCAGTAAATCCTGACTCAGTAAATTTGCCGAGGTGTCTGTCCTCTCAGGGCCAATAAGGAGAGACTTTCCACAAACTCTGCAAGTTGAGTGGCAGCCGTCGGGGGGGGAAAGTGACGCTTGGGTGAACTCCAACGAAGACAAACTTCCTGGTTCTGCGTTTCCTGCTGATGAAGACCCCATGTGATTGACTTTGACAGACGGATATCCCCTCAGCCACACAACCCTCACAGGCAGCATGTTTCCCCCGCATGCACTCCCGGTCAGAAACACCCGGGATAATTCAACATGGCTGACCATACCTCTTTGATATAGTCTCAGTTGTGCATTAATGCGTTATAGAGAGACGGTGTCACGGTGCCACCTAAGAAAACCTGCTATAAGCTATTCGTTTATTGACAGCAATGCCTGGCTTTTCGCTAGATTGACGTAGGTTTTGCGTACGCGTAATCTTATTGGCTGTGTAATAGGCTGGATCCTCACTGCGTTTTCACTGATATAAAAAAAAAAATTTGAATGGTAACATCTAAAGAGCGGGCAAGGTTTGCTGACCTCAGTCTCTGGCTACTCGGTCAGCAGGGGCGCACCCTGGTCTGTTCCCAGCATCACCGTGAACCGTGGCATAGACACTTTAATTAACGGAAACTCCGCCTGGTTTTGAGAGCGCTGCCAGAGCTTTCAGGAAGCACAACAGCGAAGTTCCTCAATTCGTTGTTACCCGACAGCATTCACCCGCAAAATGAAAAAATACAAAACAGATTGCTAGCCACTATGCATCTCTGTGGAGAAAAGGAATTCCTCTAGCAAGCTAGCGTGAGTGATCGCGAGCGGTTGATAATTTGATGACTTGCGGGCTGTGTCCCTGTCAAAAAGCGAAAACAAAAATAAACGCAGACAAAAGAAAAAAGAATCTCAGAATTGTCATTTACCCTCTCACGTGTTCCTCCACCACCACAAAACTAATGAAGGAGAAAAGGAGAAGACCGGCGAGTAGGAACACGGAACTGACAGAGCTCAGACACCGAAGTGGAAAGACGCGAGTGGGGTCGTGTTAGACCTGTGTTATGTTTTGTTTAACGCTCAGGCTCGGTCTGTGTGACCGCTTGGCGCTGCGCTGTAAATAGAGGTGACCTGCAGAGCCTGGTTCCTGGCCAGAGATCGATTAACAGTGTGCCTCTGTCAGGAACTGGAAACCAAGCGGCGGGAGTTCTGCTGATCAGCTTAGAGATTTAGGCCCACAGTGTTGGACCTGAGCCCACCCAATGTTAATCCTCCAGAGGTGTTTCCCATACCGTGTGTGGGTAAAGGCGGTAGCCTGCAGAGACAACAGAATCAAATGTTTCAACCAGCTGTGGTGGATTTTCATCACCGCCGAACGTTGGGCTGCTTTCTCCCTGGTGGGAGAACTCCAATTCAGAGAGTGTACGAGCTCACCGTCTGTCGCCGGGCAGAACGCTGACCTCCTCTGATGTTAACATAAATTACAATTTGCATTGATGTGTTTGTCTGGGTCTATCATCAGTGTTCTGAGGTGCCTACAAACATACGCAAGAGAAAGTACCGGGTTTTTTTTTCTATTTATTTTGCTCAGAAAGTTGAGGATTCCTGGTCATTCCTAAATCTCGATCTGCTTTCTATCTGAAGTTCAGTCTAACTGCTAAGTTTTCCGTAGGAAAATTCATAGGCTTGGTCTAAAGAGGAGTGATTTATTACAGGGACTCACTATTATAGTCACTGAGAAAAAAGCCCTTTAAAGATATTGCAATTTCCTGTATTTCAAAATATTACAGTAAATATTTTACTCTAACCTGTATTTGCAGAGTACAGTAGCTATTGGCACCTCTCGGGGTAAAGTACCATCTGCTTCAGATCTCTTACCCGTCCAAACATCAGGCAAACAGTTGGTGCCACGTTCTCCCAGAATGCCATTCGCTACAATATTGATGTAATCATAATATGCAACTTACTATAGTTTCTACTGTACTAGTGCGACTGGAATAATCATACGTGCAAATGACGTTTAAATCAATAAAACTATTTGTGCAAGTGCATTCTACAAAGAAAACCTTTACAAAGCACTGAACCGAAGAAGAGCGCCAAAAATCGAAAATGACTCCCTGATCCCAGAGGCAGTCTGGAGCACTGGGAAATTAGGCAGTAGTAGACACATATGGAATAAAAGGGAATAATAAAGCATTGAGTGAGGACCTGAGTTGGCACAGAATCTCCTGCACGATGTGGATTCCCTTGCAGGGATAACCGACAGTACGCCACAGGTGGTTCATTCTTGAGTCTTGTTTCATGCTGCCAGGATTACACTGGAGACGATACCCATCGTCACAGAAAACATACAATATTTTGTAAAGGAAATAACCATTAGTGTTTCATTCAGATTCATTTTTTTATTTTGAAGATGCAACAAGTCAGTTGAGGAAAAAAAGGATAATTGGAGAAATTTGCATCAAGGTAGTCACAGGTTTAGACTACAAGTGCATGACCGTTGAAAAAATTGCAGAGATCTCTTCAAAAACATAGAAATATCAGTAAATTTTTTGCAAAACGTTTTCTACCTCTCTCGTTTTTCTGTCCTCTCTTTATTTGCCGGCATTTCAGCACAGTTTGACAGTTAATATCCCAACATGCAGTTGCATGATTTGCAGTAATTCACTGTAAACAGGGCTGTTGGCGTCAGTACTTACATTTACTCCCAGAATGCATTTTGATTTACAGTAAGGACCGCAAAATAGCAGTAATGCACTGTAAGTAATTTGCCATAAATTTACATCAATTTCTTACTGTGTAATTATCAATGAATGGGAATAATGGAAAGCCAGTTGTTTTACAACAAAATTAGCCTGATAGACTGATGAACTGCGTTCATGCCACAAAAAGAGCGACAGGCAAGTCATCCGTCGGTCCAACTTGTAGGATTATTTGACTACAATAGAAGTAATGTAGGAGGGAAATTCAATTAGATGCAGACATAAACAGTGAATGAGTCATCACAAAGGTCATGCAAATTATTCACTCATTTATTTGTTTTTTTTATTTATAAACCACATAATATAAAGTAGTTTACATGAATTTGCAGGAATTTGCATGTGTTAGACGACAGCCTTGCCTGTGTGGTCTGTCTGTTGGACTTTAGGGTAAAGCATGCCCATTGGAGTGATTCAATCTCGGATTCTGTGACTGTCTGATGGACGGACGGACGGACGGACGGACAGACAAAGTGAATTCCCCAACACAGGGACAGAAACTCTGATCCAGCACTTAGGTTCCACTTTGGTTCCATTTCAGATGTCAGCCCCGGCCTTCTTCCAATCAGTGACACGGTGACAGTGATGGGTACTGCTAGCTAGCAGCTTGTTAACAGCCGTGGCGATGTAGTGGGATTGCTCTGGGACCTACGCGATTGAAACCTCTCTCTCTCTCTCTCTCTCTCTCTCTTTATCGGTAAACCTTCTGTGTAGCTTCATTCGATATCGATTTGTAACAATTACCCATTCCCAAGCCGTCAAAGAGATTAAACTGATGTTCTGTCAGTCCCATCTCAGATTTAAAATACCGATAGAGACAGCCTCTCATTCGTTGACGCACCTTAATGTCAAAACATGTGACGAGATCATTTATTCGAACTGAAGTTCTGATTTCTCCAACCTATTCCTTCTATTCCTGGAACCCTACCTGTCGTTGGAATTTTCTGATTTCTAGTTTTTTTTTAAGCAGTGATTTTAACTTGATTGGTTTGATTCTCTAACCATGTAACAGCATGAATTTGAGAGGGATGCTATTCGCTGTATCACAGCTCATACTCGGGTGGTAAAATCAGAACCTGGTTCCACAGCTCATGTTTTGAATCTGAATGCCTGTTTTGGCAGAGCTGGAGAAAATGGCCACTCCTTACTGACGAGTCAGGTGGGCAGCTTAAACGCGAGCAGACGACTTCCTGTCAATGGGAGAGATGAGGTGCACAGCAGGAAGTAGGAGCGGGTGGCAGCGTTTCTTTCTCAGTCGTTTTTTAATGATTTCTTGGTTAGACATCAGTCGCACAGGTTTCTTTCTGTTTGTGTTGTCGTGTCTGTAAACAGTGCTTTGGACCTCAGCACTGCTCTTGACAGCGTTCATTAGCTGGGACCCTGAGATTTCTCTGCTGCTCCCCTGGGGGCTCCACACTACAGTGAAAGACCGGATGAAAGAGACCAGGGGGAGGGGCGGACAGACGGACAGACGGACAAGGAAAGATAATCCAGAAGGGCGCTCCCTGTTGCTTTTCACAAATCCATGGGTGGAGACATACGCATTCCAGCTGTATAACTGATGTGTGCTGATTGGACGGAAATCCACAATGCGTATTAGCAATGTGGGGGGGGGGTAGAGGGATTTGGGGGAAATGGCTCCTGTCAGTGGGTCTTTCTAGGCTCTCTTGCGAATGCGCACTTCAGTGGGGTGGATAGGGCCTCCGGGAGTCTGTCTGTGGGCCCAGTGCTGAACGTTAAGGGTGGTTCGGACGTGAGCGGCGCCGCGGAGGGCAAATCCACAGAGCAGGTGCAGGCAGTGAAGGTTCTGGGTCACCCCCGTGATTACGACAGGGAAAAGTTTTGTTCTTGTCAGGTCACAGGAGCAAGGCCTCGTTCTGATGTCCTGAGTGGTTCCCAGCAACATGCTGAGGTGAGGACAGACCACGGGAACGCGTGCCACGCGGCACAAACAAGCCTACTTCACTGAGCTAAATCATTAGAGCTAAACTCAAATTTTTGCGTTTGGGAATGTGTAATTCCCCCTTTCAGTTAAAATGATCGTTTAACCCTCTGTATACATAATTTTGCTATGAGTCCAACGGTACACTAGATGTATGGCACGGAAATGTTATTTTTTCTTATTCTGAAATATTACTTTAACGAGTTTAAGAACATAGGTGGATACTCTGCTAGAAACAGCACGTAACCAAAAGGTCATTTTAGTGTTTACTTTAAAACGAGAGGCTTAGTGCACAAGAATATTTCTTTTATGATGTGTATTTCAGCTGGTCTATACATTCTCTGGATGTCTTTGTTCTCGTCTAAGTGCGGCCAAAAGCCGTTCTGTAAGTTCAGACAAACCGTCTTACAGTCAGATCATTTAATGAAGAAGTCTTAAAAAAAGCAGTCTGCAGATTTAACATTCACAAACTTGTTATGATGTCAATGATCATTATGGTTTAAACATGTATTCTAATTCCAGACATAATAATTATTTAAACAGAATGCACGGCAATTTCAATATTGTATAATACAGTTTAATTTTGTCGTGAAGTTCCATTTGCCCCAATGGGAATTAATTTTGCTTTGCGATTATCCATCATCTAAATCTGGACACAGATTAATTTAAATGGAATAGATTTGCTCCCTCTTCATTAACTTCAATTATTGCTATGTTTTTGTTTAATTTTCTTTTAGGAAAAGTAGCGCTGATGGTCCGTGGCACAAATTATATTAATGAATTCGGCACTCTACAAGGCAGGTTGAAAACTCTATTTATCAGCCTAACACAAACCAGCTGCATTTTTATGAATGGCTGAACGCCGTGAGGCGCGTTAGCGTTAAGTGTTACGGCTTTGGCTTTTACAGAAAGGCTGCTGTTGGGCCAAGTTTTAAGATGAAATGTGCGCTCTGAACTCTGCTAATTAGTAACGGTTGGTACGGACAACGGAGCCTTTGTCTAACTGCTATTGAGATATGGCGAAGCCGGAAATCGAAACACATTAATCGGAGTAATATTTGACCCAAGACTTTATTTTACATGCGGTCATATCCAAGATTATTTCATTTAGAAATGTTTTACTACTCCTAGCATTACATTTAAAAATGAGGTATTTTATTCTTAAGTCACATATTTAAAAATAAATATTTAGCTACGTTTTAAAAATGTTTAAAATATCGAGTAGTATTAAATCAATTTATTGAATGCTTTATGAAATGATTTGGTTTTTTTGAGGCACGTATGCAAGTCTAGGCAGCTACAGGCTAATGGTTTATCTGATGTTTTCAGTGAGCTAATCAACATTTTCAAAGGTGGGTTTGAGCATAGACATCTCCAGTTATATTCGCTTTTCAGTGGGAATCCTAACTGTGCTGTATCAAAAAGGTGAACCTTGCCCCATGCATTTCCCCATGTGGGATGAAAAAAGATTAATTTAAACATACGGAATAAAATAGGGGATCACATTAAAAGATTTACATTGTATTATGCTATGTTTGTCGTAGCTCAATGCGTTTGAATTGGGTGGCTGCGTTTATCTTGCTAATTAGTTGTCTTTGGAACAATATTGACATTTCTTGTGTTTAATGTTGTTTACAACACTGAGATTATTATTAAGTGAATGGACTGGGGGTTTCCAGCCTCTCCGTAATACGGCTCGTATCACGGCATCTGGGACAAATTGGATCGTGTTGGTTTCATTATGTCTGGAGGAAATAAAGCTCATATTATTGGGACTGTCATTGACGGCACTGTTGACAGTTGGCTTGGATCTCAACTTGACAGCTGGCTCTCTGTGAAAATAGACGAATGAAAAGGCTCAGAGGATAGGAGCTAGCCCTTAAAAACAGTCACAGTGTTACAAACCAGCATTAAAATACACTTTTTTATGCATAGAAACCGCAACATTAATATGTTCATAACCCGCGTTCATGTCTTTGTGACCACAGAGCTTGTTGAAAATTACATCGAGGTCGTTTGCCTTGCAGTTTGAACGAACAGGGCTGTGTATGCATACAGTCTGAAATATGTACAGTGTTATTTGGGTGGGGGATCGTTTTGAATGATATTCACGTAATAAAGTTCAAGGTTTTGCCGGTTATGTGACTGCCCCGGATCCACCCACCGTAATTCCCCGAAAATAACAGCAGCATCACACAAATGGAGAGACCCGCTCCTCTCTGGACACCAAATATGAAGAAGGAGCTGTTAGCCCCCCAAAAATGCAATAAATAAATAAACACACATCAAGTGTGTTAAACACGGTGTAAACCTTTTAAGAAAATAACAAAAGCAAGGACATGTATATTTAGGGGGTTGGGATGTGTTGCCTAATTAGCTCCATTCTGTGTCTGTACATACTTTTTACACCTCAGCCAGGTGCACCTCCTGACCTGGCCTCTACGCTATGGAAGCCAGCGTGGGTCACTAAACGTGCCAATATAAAAGCAAAGGTGAAAACGCTGGTGACAGTAGCTGACCGCATTAGCCGGCTAGCCTAGCCTAGCCTAGCCTAAAGTTCTCCTCTTTAGAAGACAGATTGTATTTAAGGAAGACGTTGTGATTAAGCCATGTTTGTGATGGTACCACGGTTCCAGAAAATAAAGCTACCCTGAAGGTAGCTTAATACAGCCGGTGGCAGAGTTGGTGAGAGGCTGACGATAGGGACCTTGTTAAATTTCAGGTAGAGGCTTTTTATATGATAGCGGCGGACGCCATCACTGTGTTGCAAAAGAGGGGATGTTTCATAACCGGGCGTTAATGCAGAAAGAGACATGCCTGCTGGTTTCAATAGTCTTGTTTCAATCATCCTGAGCACTTTGAGAATTCCCAAGGCCAAACTACGGTGACTCTCGCTGACGACGCTGTGGCACGCCCGGGGATGGGCGGAAGGCCCAGTTTACAAGCCCTGGACTCAAGTCTCCTCACCTTCACTGGCCTGGACACCGCACTGCTTTCCAGAAAATAAATTGCTCATTGATTACTTTTGTTATGCTGACAATATTGCTTACCATTTGATCTCCTCAAGAGCGCCATTATATCCAGGCATCAGATCTGGGTTTTTTTTAACTGTTCAATGAAACGCTTTTGATAATGGATTAGTTGAATTTTCACTGTGATTAAATGCGCTTACAGAAACACAGTGTTTGTGCAAGTAAACATTGAATTGTTTACATTGCGTTTTCCCCCACTAATCGCCTTGTTTTACTCACTAATGACTCTGGATCAGTTGCACAGGTGTCAGGTTAAAGTACGTTTGTCAAAGGTTAAACATGCAACAGTAATGTGAACCTGTCACTGTCTGGTGAACTAGTCCCGTGGCTTAGCTACCGCTAGTCGCTGCCTGTTTGTGTACCACCTGGCCACTAGGGGTCAGTATGGTAGCCGACTACGCCAAATGATCTGGGTGCACAGATTCCTTGTCAATTGAGCTGTCAGTTACCATTGGAGTGTGATAAGTAAGTGTGATAAATTCCACTAGGCACAGGGTGTTAAGATCTCATACATGTAATATTCATGTATAAAAGTTGCAAGAAACAGGTCTTACATACTTGCAATACCCAACAAGTCTACAAACTGTTAAAAGTATAATTAAAAATGCCTTCAATCACAGCAAATAGACTGTATCTGGATTAAGGTCAAACTTAACATTTCTAAATTGTGGTTTCCTGCCCAGGCCACCCAAGGGAGTTATCAGGGCAATACAGTATAAAATATTAAAATGTATTTAATGCACACGTGTATAAGACATCCCCAACGTTATATTAAATCCGACACAAGTAAAAAGGATTGAACCAAGTGGGGGAGTCGGGGAAGGAATAAAGCACAATTTTCTCTCGAAAATTGGTTAATCGGGAGGCTAATTAATGTCCTTTCACAATCTCCGTGTCGTACCAATGGTGCGGGGAGCAAGCACATTCTCTATTATCTGAACCCATGCAATATAGGTGTTCAGGGTGCAATAGAATATTGTTGTACAAACCTGCTGGCTATGCATTAAGCCATAATGAGCCTCTTTAAATATTCAGTGAGCCAAACACTAACGGGAATATAAATCTTGTATATAAATGGGTGTGTGTTAGGGCGCCCGCTGTTGGTCTTATAGGAGGGAATTTAGGGAATTTAGAGTTCATTCATTGAGGGTTTTCTCCATTAAAACAGAACTGGCCACTTGACGTGGGAAAATAGCGTGAATTTGGTAGCTTAATGAAGGCCATCATGGTTCGCATGAATTCATTCATTTTTTAATAATGCATACCTGCCACTGTCAGATATCATCAACTGATTCCCGGCTCTTACTGACAAGCAGTTGCTGAATTATATATTTCTGTCATTTGGTTCTTTGAGGTTTCTTTTCTCATTGACATTTTTCGGTACCAATTGTTCAAGGGTACTTTGGCGACACAAGCATGTCCTCGCATGCGTTACCAGAATCAATCTGCACGCTGAGTGTACGAATCCACTGTGAAGTTTATGGTGTAAAGTATGCCCAGTGAGTCGACGTTTGCGTCCGTAAGCTGTCGCTGTTTCTGGAACAGCTAGCGTTACGTGAACCGCAGACTCCCACCTGTTCGTGCTCGGAGCGCCTTGCGCGTTCACTGCCAAGCCCTCTCCTGTTTGTTTCATTCACCATGGCCGACCGTGAGATTTCATTAAAACCCGACAGCACCCGGGTGTGTGGCTTGGCTCAGGGCCCGGTGTAGCCGTGCCCCGTCTTATTCGCTTATTCGAAGAAAAAGTGGCAAAAGGAGGTGTGTGTCCCCCACTCCATCAAGGACAAGGGTGCTTAAAGAACCCAGCAGAAGCAGCAAAGGGGAAACGAAAGTGAACGAAACAGCCGTGAATAATGGGAATAAAGAACTGTGTGTTAACATTTCCCAACATTCTTCCATGCCAACTGCGAACACAGCGTTCTGAACCCTGGGTGGAGGAGAGAGTAAGCGGGTTGGGCCGCCGTCGTGGTCACAGGCAGTGTTTCCGCGTGTGTCTTTTATATTCTGCTGAAAACCACACCAGTGGAAGGGTTCAGCTTAAGGAAGAGAGGTGGCCTGGCACCGATTCAGTCAGGATGACATTTCCCTTTGGTGACGAGTTCACACATGGGTGCGTCGGATGGATAAAAACAGCTGTACTCCCCTCTAAGCAACCGCTTAAAAACCAACCAGGGCTTATACAGAGGCGAACGGAGAAAGAGATTTACTGTGACTGGTGTTGACTGAGGAGCAGCAATTACGAGCCTCTGACAGACTCTGACGTTTGACCTTTTTTTTATTTTGCTAAAGCAAATGCCAATACCCAGTCTGTAGGTCACCAATTTGAGTTTGAGCGATGTCTGTTGCCCTTTAAAACTGTACTATCAAATACAGAATGAATGCAGCTGTTCAAAATTATTATTTTTGTATACTTTTAAAATACTTAATCAGTTTAAAGCATGTTATGCTAAATTTGTACTTGATTTCTTTATTGGCTAAATCCGATAAACCCCCAGGTATCGACAGATAACAGGAGATTGGGTCTGCAGTTTTGACAGAGTTGAGGAATGCAAGGATAACAGTGTCTGCTTTACAGGTAATTAATAAAGAGATAACGAGACAATGGAGAGACAGTGTGTCTAAGTGAGACAGTCTGAATCACTGGAACCAGAGTAGCAGTCTGTATCAGTGTAACCAGAGTGGCAGTCTCAGTCAGTGGACTCAGAGTGGCAGTCTCTGTCAGTGGACTCAGAGTGGCAGTCTGTATCACTGGAACCAGAGTGGCAGTCTGTATAAGTGTAACCAGAGTGTCAGTCTCTGTCAGTGGACTCAGAGTGGCAGTCTGTATAAGTGGAACCAGAGTGGCAGTCTCTGTCAGTGGACTCAGAGTGGCGGTCTCTGTCAGTGGACTCAGATGGCGGTCTCTGTCAGTGGACTCAGAGTGGCAGTCTGTATCAGTGGAATCCAGCGCAGACTGCGGATGTCATGGTAAGATGATTGGACCGTTACCAGCCACTGGGAAACCAATCAGAGAGAGAAAAGGTATCAGAGAGGGAGGTCAAGGGAAAAAGGCGAAAACAACAACACGTAATGGAAATGCAGACAGATTCAACACAGTTACGGATCATACTGCTCATGCGATTCCCCTACTGATCTGCATAATGTATGTTCTTCAGCAAGGTACTTAACCTATATTGCTTCAGTAAAATATCCAGCTGTATAAATACATCGCTTTGGATAAAAGCCTCTGCTTAGCAACTGAATTTTAATTACTCAAAAAAAACTTTAACTAAGTATTTCATTGTACTCAGGTCAACAGGATCGTTACTGGATCCTGTACAAAACCACCCTATATAAAACTGTTTCACATTCAAGCAGCATGCAGCCAAGCTGCAGAAATATCTACCCCACGTTCCCCCGATGTACTTACGGGTGAACGCCAGGGTAGATGCTAAACATATATGCCCTGACCTTCAGCAGTGCTCTGAGACCTGGCCCCTGTCGCCACGGGGACAGAGTGTGAAACTCGCTGAGGACTGCTGGCCTTGATGTGGAGCCTGAGGGGCGCAGGAAGTCCGCTCTCCTGATGGCGCAAAACACACGCAAACCCGCTCAAGCGCGGACGGGGTTCGAACCAGGGATACAGTCCCAGACCCAGCAGTGACGTCTTCTCTGTTATTAAATCTAATAAAAGTAACGTTCAACTCAGTAACTCATTCGGATAACCCATTTAAAAGTGTTTTGATTATCCGTTAAATTGTTGATCTTTAAGCCTTAATGATTAATGATTAAACAGTAATACCGGTTAATCTTTAAAATCCCTACTGTGAACATGTTCATTTGGTGGCGTTGTCCTCCACAGGTGTAGATTTGTAGCAAATTGCTGATACTTCATTGAACAAGCAAAAAAAAAACAGCTACTCTTTGGCTCTTCGATGACCTTGTCAGGGCCAAACACTTCTCCACCATGCTCTTTATGCATCCAGATTAAATTAAACTCCTCTCTTCTCCATTGCACAAAAAAAAGCGCTTTGCAATTCAAGTCTTAAACTCAGCACCCCGGTTGGCACTTCCTGCCACCCCCCCCGTCAGTCAACGCAGTAAGGTCACCAATGCAAGGTAAACCTGCAATCTCGTTTGTGTGTAAATGGGGTGGTATTTTTTACACATTAGACAGCTGAAAATGAAGGAAGAGCTGATTGCACCATTGTGAAAGGGTTAGGATAACCACCCAGAAACACATTTTTGGTGACAGTCAGCATGACTTCATTTAACTAAACACAAAAGCATTTTGTGCTACTCGCATTCACCGTTCTTATGTGAAAATTGTCCCTGCACCCTGGTGAAAAGAGGCGGGGTGATTCGGCTCAGATAAACGCCCCGAACGCTCCGAGATCTCGCCAAACGGGAGGAAAGTGGGATTAGAGGCCGGCAGTGCACTGTGGCGTATTCTCCGTCTGCTCGTCTCCCGCCACGGATTCGCTACGTTGCCAAAGCGGCAGAGCATAGCGGGAGGAGATCTGCCTCATTCACAGATCCCGTTTCCAAGCCGGGCCGGAAAGCTGAGACGGGTCTTGTGTCGTGACTCAGTGGTTTTCCTGCGCTAACCTCTGTGAATGACATTCCGCGGAGCAGCGTCGTTCGAACCCCGGGATTCAGTCCCAGACCTCCCGGTGATATCTTCGCTCTGTCTGTCACTGTGCAGCGGACACAACCCGTCTCCCTCCGAGAGAGTTGTACTCGTTCTGCGGTTATTTTGGTTCTGCGGTGTTCGTCACACGTTTCCGGGTTGGATGTTTACGGGACGGTTATAGACTATAGACGCCGCAGACTTGTTCAGTTCAAGTTCAGAAATACTTTTCTGTGACCTGTCGCAAAGCTGCTTTTGCGTTTTACTCCGCGGTTTAGGCACCTCTTCTCAGGGTTCAGTAAGTCTAACGGCACTAAAAAATAACATTCTCCTAACTTTAATGGGACTTTTTTTAGCAATGTGTTAAACATTTCTGAAACATTGTGAGAACATTATAGTGCGTTCTACTCAGTTCTGTTTCTTATTTATGTGTTACGCTGGGACGGATGCTTGATTTACATTTTATTGGAAATGCACGATTGAGCGATTTTATTATATACACTGGCCTATGTGAAGCTCAGAGAGGTGAGAGGAATTTGTGTGAGCCCCGTGCAATAAAAAACCTCTCAGGGCCATCCCTGAAGAAATCCATTACACGGGAGAAGGTCTGGAACCATGGAAACAGAACCACCGAGACCCATTGCTAGGGAATTCATCAACCCGGAATGGGTCTGAAACTGTAGACAGAGTGAAAGCTCTTCTGACCTTCGAAACTGGTGGCCATGACCAGATTAAAATTTCTCCTCCTGCCCACACCCCACCCCCATAGCCACATCCGATACAACTGTGTTTGGTTTCTGCGGCAGGGAAAGACGCGGAGAGAGAGTGACTGATCAGAACACTCTTGATTCGGGAATCTGGTTCCCAAAATGTCGCAGAGCTGCTGGGTGCTTCAGGGACCTGTGAATGTCGGCTGGAATTCCTAGATTTGGCTTTTAATGTAAATGGATTAATTTGCTCTCTCAGTGAAAATGGCTCGTTTTGAAGCTCCATTTCTCCGGGGTCAAACTCGTCTCTCCTCTTCAGTGAAACGCTAACCGTGGATATCAGACAGGAGAACCGTGCCTCTCTGTTTGGGGCGCAAACTTGCTGCCGCGCAGCTTCAAAGCCCGTGCTTTTCACAACCCCAAGGCACAAACTGTGTAAAATCGTAGGCTGCAGTTTGGCTGCAAACTTTCATCTGTGTCTGTGTCTTTAGCTCTAATGAGCTTTGTGAGGAGAAGGGGCGTTGTGCTGTTCGACGGCACTGCCGGTCGTCCTCACACATTTTCCAACAGGCCTCATCTACTGAGCAGTGATTTATCATTTTAAATAGTGTGTGCCAATCACTGGACGCTGTTCTTTAAGAGAAGCGTATAAGAAATAAGGTGACAAGGTATATCATTTACTCAGAAAAAAAGACGTCTATAATCCTGGGGTAAATAATCCATGGTTCAAAACAGGGATGGATGCTTTTAGATGCAACCTCAAAGCCCACTTTAATACAAAGGAGTCCTATTGGAGAAACGCTGCCTCCTATGTTTCTAACCTTCATACCAGACCGGCACCAGAGGCCACTGTGTCCCGGACGTCCCAGTCGACGTGACGTTTCAGTTGCAGCGCAAGATTACGGTAGTAAAGTTGGGAAACAAGCTAATTACGTTGCAGGGAACCTCTTGTTGTTTAAAGCTGGGTAATTGAATCACGCCCGGTCCTTTTAATTAACACGCGTTCTGCAAACAAAGAAGCAAGGCTGCTAATTCAGTTTGTAAGAGACGGGCTGAAGGTTACGTGCTTCACACACTTATGTGACTTGGTACTGCACGCGTATTATACACTGAGATTATACCAGTATTTCATAGGGTTTCTCACTAATGGTTTTTGATTACGCACAGATAATGCACTGTAGTTAGCGATTATATTTATTATATTTAAGCTATTTTTAAAAAAAGTGTTTGTATTTGTTCCACTATTATTGATTATGCGGGGGTTATTATCCATTCCTCCCTCAGGTGGCGCTGTATTCCGCCAACGGTTTTAACTTGAACCAAAAACTATTTTTACATCAGTTTTGTAGTATATTTTCAAAAGTAGCTTATGAAGTTTTTTAAATAGAAAAACGAAATGAACTTGTTCTTTAAGAAGTTTTGTGTGTGAGGTGTCTGTAACTTTTTGAGAAAAGATGTGCAGGCATTTGTATTATATTTGTTTTGTGCCTTTTTTTTAGAGACGTGTCTGTAGCACCACCGGGCATGCCTGGTTTAGGGGTGGGAAGAGACCGGGAGATGGAAGATGGCCCGACGCCTTTTATTTCTCGTAATTTAACAAACACAACGAGATATAAACTACCAACTAAGACTTCCCTTTTGGGGGAGTTACAAACCAGCAAACAGTTTAAACATTCTCCCTAACAATAAGATAGGATTCAGACTTTTTCAGTTAATCCAATCCTGCTGACTCTTTTAATGAGTCCTTGGACTCTTGGCACCTGGTTGCGGTTACCATCAGTGGGACCACTCTCAGCGGTCCTTTAACGGGCCGTACCCCCACCCCCGCCCGCTTGGCTGTCCATTATGCCCTTTGTGGAGTTTCCCCGCGCTGCGTGCCACAAAGTCATTTTATTTTAAGGTAGCCTGTGCCTTGTTTGCTACTTTGTCAAATATAGCGGACTATAAAATATACAGGAAATAATGACATTAAAGTGTAACCGATATTGGTCCTAACAGTGTAAAGACCAAACAGTGTACGGGCCAAACGGTTTACTGGGCCAAACAGTGTACGGGCCAAGCGGTGTACGTGCCAAACGGTTTACTGGGCCAAATGGTGTATGGGCCAAATGGTGTATGGGCCAAACAGTGTATGGGCCAAACCGTGTACAGGCCAAACGGTTTACTGGGCCAAACAGTGTACGGGCCAAACGGTTTACTGGGCCAAATGGTGTATGGGCCAAGCAGTGTACGGGCCAAACGGTTTACTGGGCCAAACAGTGTACGGGCCAAGCAGTGTACGGGCCAAACGGTTTACTGGGCCAAACAGTGTACGGGCCAAACGGTTTACTGGGCCAAATGGTGTATGGGCCAAATGGTGTATGGGCCAAACCGTGTACAGGCCAAACGGTTTACTGGGCCAAACAGTGTACAGGCCAAACGGTTTACTGGGCCAAATGGTGTATGGGCCAAATGTTGTATGGGCCAAACAGTGTATGGGCCAAACCGTGTACAGGCCAAACAGTTTACTGGGCCAAACAGTGTACGGGCCAAATGGTGTATGGGCCAAATGGTGTACGGGCCAAACAGTGTATGGGCCAAACAGTGTACAGGCCTATCATTGTACTGGAATTTTGTTAGATCAGTGTTTAACTTTGAAACGTTCTTAATTCAAGATGAAGTTATGTTTTCTTTGTCACAGCAGTATTTAAAGATTACCCGCTCATAAAGTACAGTCATATACAGAGATGAAGATGGTGCAGATGTTCGTTAAATGGACTGTAACAAACAGAGATTGGATCAGGAGGAAGTACATTGTTTATGTCAGAAGGGAGAGTTAGTAAGACAATGGAACAGTTTGAAAATGATGGAGGGCCATTATGTGTAATCAAATGCAAGATCGTTCTGTTCAGCTCAAATGGCTTATCAAAACGCATTCATTGAAGTTTTAAGGTTTATATTGACAATCCCTCACAGCGAGCTGAAAACGGAGAGAACAGGGCTGGGGTTGCGTGCCTGCAAGTAAGAGTTTTGGACTTGAAGTAGAAAGCAGTTTTGGACTTGAAGTAGAAAGAGTTTTGGACCTGAAGTAGAAAGCAGTTTTGGACTTGAAGTAGAAAGAGTTTTGGACCTGAAGTAGAAAGCAGTTTTGGACTTTAAGTAGAAGGCAGTTTTGGACTTGAAGTAGAAAGAGTTTTGGACTTGAAGTAGAAAGAGTTTTGGACCTGAAGTAGAAGGCAGTTTTGGACCTGAAGTAGAAAGCAGTTTTGGACTTGAAGTAGAAAGAGTTTCAGCGTGCTGGATGACAGCGTGGGAATTATAGAGAGGTGGCGACATCACAAAGGAAGCCTTGGTAGATGTTGAGAAGAGGGATCTGATGTTCCCGAGGTGAGACAATTCTGTCAAATATCTAAATATGGTTTCCTCACTACACAACAGTTTGGGCTGGGTGGCAAGGCCCCCGGTAATCTGTATTCCCCAAGTGTCTGGAGTGGTACTGAAATAGTGTCTCCCCCCGCCCCCTCTCACCCTGTCTCCCCCCGCCTCCACAGGCGGGGTGTGCATTGCGCAGTCCTTGAAAATCCCCCGGGAGCCGAAGCCAGGGGAGTTTGACAAGATAATCCTGCGACTCCTGGAGACGCCCAACGCTCGGGCCGTGATCATGTTTGCCAATGAGGACGACATCAGGTGAGGGTGTGCGCGCGTCTCTGCGTGCGGGTGCCGTTAAGTGGAGAGCAGATTCACTGTTTGCTCTCCACCAGTTCATCCACAGCTGCCCGGTGTGTACAGAGTGAAACAACCTTTTGAATGAAGTCGAGAGAAAGCTCCAGCGGTGTCTGGGCTTACGCAACACTTCTCCAAAGCATGTTCTGGAATGACTATAATTTCCATAATCAGAATGAAATTATACATATGAGCATCGGGAAGAATACAACAGTGCGTAACTCTCAAGTCAAATTTCCTGAGCCTAAAGGGAAAGGATGCTCTAGTTTTTTGAGTGAGCTGAGGTCTTGATGGGCCCCATGCTGTTCTCTAGGGCCAGTTATATAATTGACTTCCCTGAGGGGAATCCTATGATCAGCACTGAGGGGGTGGAGGGGAGGGTGCCGGGCGCAGGGGAGGCGGGCCTCCTAGCACTGTCAATCAACACCAGTGGGGGAATACCGAGGGAACCGTTTCTGTCACACTGAGATAAGTGAGGGGGAGGGGGTTTGTGTGATGCCCTGTTCCCCTCTGCCTCTCTCACACAGACGGGTGCTGGACGCGGCCAAAAGGAACAATCAGACGGGCCACTTCCTGTGGGTGGGATCGGACAGCTGGGGGTCCAAAATCTCTCCCGTGATTCAGCAGGAGAGGGTGGCGGAGGGTGCCGTCACCATCCTGCCCAAACGAGCCTCTGTTGACGGTACGAGGGCGG
>JAOYSI010065472.1:0-23098 GCA_025775065.1 Hiodon alosoides | reverse complement strand
GGTGGAAGTGGAGGAGGAGGAGGAGGAGGAGGAGGAGGAGGAGGAGGAGGAGGAGGAGGAGGTGAGGCACGGGAATTAATGAATAATTAATTCAGTTACAGTTCATTATGCACTAAACCCATGACATAATCCTTGTTTTCTGGTCGAGGAAAGACATAAATGAGCAGTGGTTTGCATTAATTTAGTATTCGTCATCTTAATTTAATTAATTAGCAGCCACTTTATTCACTATATTATTTTATATATTTTCAGTAATATTAAGTCATTCTTAAGTAGCAGGATGTCCCTGTTTGATTTATACTGTTTGTCTTACTCTGCTAATGGATGTTTGAGAGATTTCCCAGGTCTTCAAATTAATAAAAAAATAAAAAAATAAATGAACCTGTCAACAGGATAAGATTAAGATTACTTTTTACTACAATTTCTACCCAGAGTGATGAAAAACATACAGATTACACTGTTATGATAAACGGCAGTGGATAGCTCTTAACAGCATGGGTTATGACTGAAGGGGCACTGAGCTGACACAGTAAACTGCAGTCAGGGGATCGGAGGCCCTTGGATGCAGCTCACGTGTTTCCTTTTTGTTCCGATCAGGCGACTTCTGCTTCCAGTACGGTCAGCAGATGGACGGGGGAACCTACTTCGGGCAGTTCGGTGGCGGTTTTGGAGGGGGTGGGGCTCAGATGTCCGACTCGTCGCAGCCCGCGACCCAGCGGCAGGGCCAGGCGGCCCCCCGGGCTGGGTCACCCCGGCAGCAGCGGCTCCTCCAGCTCGGTAAGCGGTTCTGGAGGAACTGGACTTCTGTCCCAGCACGGCCGTTGTACTGTAGTTCAGCTTCCACTGTTCAGCGTCACATGAAGAAACCAAGGGGAGTGAGTCCAGTAGTAACATGCGTAGGAATCTGTTGGGCCAAATAATACGATTATTAGTCCCCCCTGAATAAGAGTAGCTGTTAAACAAATAAGTCATGTAAAGTTACAGGTCAAAACATGACTGAAATATCTGAATTCATCCTAGCAGAATTGTAAGACTGATCTGTGACGTCGTCAGGACATCACATTTAGAGACCACCTGACTGGTGAGTCCTTGTAGTTGGTCTCTACTGGTGCAAAAATGTCCCTAGTTGTCACTTTTGTGGACTGGGTTGAACGCGTGAGCTGGGTAGGCGTGTGCGGGCTTGTAAGCCATGTATTGACCGTATCCCTTTCCCCACGCTCAGCCGCTGTGCTGCAGGGCCGGGCCACGCAGACGGCCCGGCGGACCGCGGGAGCCCTGCTGCATTACTGCGCCACCGGGGACGTGCGCATCCTGCTGGCTGTGCAGAGGCACCTGTGTGCCGTCCAGGACGAGAACGGAGACACGTGAGTCTAGCCCTCCCAGGTTGGCCGGAGTCCTCCTCAGGGTCCTCCAGCTGCGCAGACGTGTGGACTGGACTGCACTTCACCTTCACAAACACAGATATACACTCCTTTGTCTCTTCAGGCCTCTTCACCTGGCCATAATCCACCAGCAGCTGGCGGTGGTGGAGCAGTTGGTGCACGCCCTGGTCGGCGTGCCCCAGACCAGGATTCTGGACACCCTCAACCACCTCGGCCAGGTAACAGACGCAGCACAACACTCGCGCTGGCGACCGCCCTGGAGTCATAGTGGCTCTCCGTGCCAAAGACCCACAAAGCCACCTGCTTCGATACAGACAGAGGAAGGGCATGTTTGTAGCAATGCATTGTCTTAGCGCTGTGCAAAGGCATCAGTCACATAGTCACTCTGTGATAATTTCCTGCTTTATTGCGTGTTTATCGAACGTGTGTGTGTGTGTGTGAAGCTGCGTGGTGAAGCCGGTTCAGTTTCATATCCCGTTGTACCGCTGTTGTACTCCAGAGCAAAGCACTTAAATAACTTTAGTAAATATCCAGGTTTGAAAATTGCAAGTCGCTCTGAATAATAATATAAAGACTTTCTTATAGCAATTGTAATAATACAAAATTATAGTCAGTCATAATATTATAATCCATTCTCTGCCTGAAATGAGTGCCTCCTCTTCTCCAGACCCCCCTGCACTTAGCGGTGATCACGAAGCAGCCCAAAGTGGTGGACTTCCTGCTGAGGGCGGGGGCCGACCCCACCCTGCTGGACCAGGAGGGCAGATCAGCAGTGCACCTGGCCGCCAGCCTCGGGGATGAGGTTACGCTACGCACAGTCCTGGGTGGCCTGGGAGAACACCGCACTCAACTGATCAACATGGCCGACCACAGCGGTAAGGATCCGGACGAGCTTCTTGTGCTGGCAGAGGCTCCTCGGACTCACCAGTCAACCCTGGTGTGATAGGAGCGCAACCATGGTTACAGACCGCAAGGGAGGCGCTTGTGACAGACAGACAGACAACTAATTTGGTCTTCTTCTTGAGCGCAGTCCAGTTTTTCATGACAGGTTGCTTGCCTGCCTTTTAATTCCCCCCCCATTGTTTTTAGTCTATTCTGACCCATTTACCGTGTAGAGGGCTGTTCATATCTGTCCCTTTGACCAGTGTGTAATATCCTCAGGGCTCTACCCGCTGCACCTGGCTGTGCGGAGGGGCGGGGAGCGTTGCCTGCGGGCGTTGGTGGAAGGCGGGGCCCGGGTCAACGCCGCAGAGCAAAAGAGTGGCTGCACCGCCCTGCACCTGGCTGTCAGGGAGAACCTCTTCAAAGTGGCCTTCATGCTGATCACAGAGGTGCCTGCCCCATCCTGTAATCCCCTCACGCCCCTCTCCAGTCCGAAGATCAGTGTTACTATTTTAGCCTGTTTTCCGGAAGATCAGCCAGCTCGAAGAGTTCCGGCTGCCGGTCATTGAAACGCCCAAAGGCGGAAGCTGACAGATTGCTGATCAATGGATCGCCCTGTGTTTCTCAGTTGTCAGGCTTGTCTGTGCCTGACCCTGGTCTTTTCCTACTCCCCTCCCCCGCTTCCAGTTCAAGGCAGACGTGAATGCCTGCACCTTCGGCGGGAACACGCCCCTCCACCTGGCTGCCAGTCTGGGCTCGCCCACCCTCTGCTCCATGCTCTTAGCAGCAGGTAAGGTTGTCAGGGACAGTCGTCAAGGGAAACTATGAGGTTTTATTTTAGGCTTAAACAAAGCATTTCTTATAATGAGTTATTGCAGTAATGTTTTATTTTGCAGAACAACAACAATAATAATATTTTGGTATAGAGAGTATGATTAGAGTGTTTTCAGTGTGTGCGTAAGCTGTATTTGGCTTCTTGTACAGCTGTCTTGAGTGATAAGGCTCTCGCCTCAGGTGCCCAGAAGCAGGTGGAGAATGACGAACCACTCTTTGGCTCCTCTTCGGACGAGGAAAACGAGGAGCAAGAGGAGTTCCAGGAGATGGAGGCAAAGACAGAAGGGAAACTGCAAACACTGCCGCCATCTCCCAGGGAAGGGTCCTCGAATCCCCGCAAGAGACCGGCCGCTGGACACACGCCCTTTGACCTGGCTAAGTGCCAGAGAGTGAGTCCCTTGCGCAGTCTGTGTGTTACTGCGTGAGCGTGTGTGTGTGTGTGTGTTTCTGTGCTAGTGTGCGTTACTGTGTGTGTGTGTGTGTGTGTGTGTGTGTGTGTGTGTGTGTGTGTGTGTGTGTGTGTGTGTGTGTGTGTGTGTGATAGTGTGTGTATGTGTGTGTGTGTGTGTGTGTGTGTGTGTGTGTGTGTGTGTGTGTGTGTGCTAGTGTGCGTTACTGCATGAGCTTGTGTGTGTGTGTGTTTATCTGTATGAGCTTGTCAGGATGTGGTTGCCTGTTTGTGGTTGAGAAGCTTGAGAAGTAACCTGTGCTCTCCTATGCAGGTGAAAGACCTGCTGGACTGCAAAGAAAGGCCGGCCCCCAGCAGACGCCCGGCCGAGACGTCCAAGACGCAGGAGGACGGTGAGAACCGCCTCTCTCAGAGCTAATGCCCATACCGCCAGGCACGGCAGTGGGCAGAAGGTTGCTGGTTCAAGTCCTTGGACAGAGACGATTGGTTTACCCTGAGCAGGCAACTTAACCGGAATTTTCTGGATAAATATCCAGCTGTACAAATTGGGAAAAGTGCAAATGACATTGAATCCGATTCCTAAACTTGAACAAAAACGTCTATTGAGGAGCCGATGGGGAAGTTATTAGTCATTGTTCTTTCGTCTGTTCAGAATGTCACCCAGCCCTGTACACAACCCTGAACTGGTGCTCTCCCCCCCCTGCTGCCCCCTACCTCAGATCCTCCCCAGCTAGACAGCGAGACGCTCCAGCAGCTCTGCGGGATTCTCAGCCGGGGCGACGTCCCCTGGAAGGAGCTGGCGCGGAAGCTGGGCATGCTCACTCTGGCCGACCTGTTCCTGGACGCCCCCTCGCCCTGCCAGCGCCTGCTGGAAAGCTACCAGGTAGGCAGTAGTTTGGCAGCCCCTGCTGCCCGTAAAGGGCCGCGAGGGAGGGCGACTAAGGGGCCACGGATGAGAGTTTGCTTGGCTGGCGCCTGGAAGGACGGGTGTGAACCGTGCGGTGACTTTGCTCTCACAGGTGGGCGGAGGTCAGATTCCTGGGCTGGTGGAGGCCCTAGAGTCCTTGGGCCTTAACGACGGAGCCAAGCTGCTGAGGCAGAAAGAGTTGAGGGACAAGTCGCACACGACAGGTATGGGCATTGCTGCACTCACGATATATATATTCACATTGACCTCCCTGCAGAGGTGTGAAAGGATCTGTGTACGCTCCAGGCCTGATTTCCCATACGCATTCAGGACAGAGGTTGCTCTTTCGTGTGAATTTCTCCCAATTCCAATGCACAATAATGCCATAAATACAGTGAGGGCTGTAATAAAAACGGTAACCATTCCATTGTGGGGGAAATAGGCTTTAGGTCACTGTATCGCCCCCCTCTGTTGGTGTCAGACATTCTATTAATCACATAAAAACTACAGTCATACGCAAACACTCCTCTATCACTCCTCTCCTCTAGACCATTTTTAACTCTCTGACCTTCGGCCTTTATTATTTGCCCCTCACCCTCATGATTAGACACCACGGACAGCGGCTTCAGTAGCCAGACGATGGAAGAGCTGAAGGAAGGGGAGGTACTGGCTGACTCCTGAACGGCAAAGTGCATCTCACCGCAGCTGAACTGAGGGCCTCATTTGCCTCAATGAGAGGGGGATGGGATCAGGCACCAACTCGGCCAGCCTCTCGTAGAGGGGTCCTTCCAGGAACCATCATCACATGACTCCATTTGAAGATCTGCACCCCTACCCCCTTACCTGTGAGAAATCAGATGAGGCACAGCCAAAAACTTGATATTTATCTGCTGAGGACAAAGGAACGCACCTGCAAGACATGAATAATTTTTCCCACAGGATGCTTTACGGGTGGCCCGTTCTTGTCTCAGAGTGCAGGTCTACGGTGTTACCTCTCAATTAACCACTGGTTTTCACCTGGGACACCTGGTAAGGGGTGTTTCCTTTCCAAAACAACTTCAAGTGAGAGAGGCTGCTGCTTTATGCCTAGTTTATCCTTCAGTCTTCACCATCTTACTGATACTGTGTATTCTTTTTTGGTAGAAGGCAATAGAGCTTGTTCTGCTTTTGACTTAAAGTAACAAATGGGTACTAGTGACTAAACACGTTTTTAGTACAAATATTCCTTGTTTTCCTTAAACATGCATTTATTCAGATATCAGTTCATCCAGTGATTTGTCCCTCCCTGTATCTGTTATTCTTCCTGAAATAAATCGCATTTGGACAAAAAAAACATTGCTGTGATAAATGTTCTAAACAACCACTTGTGTATGTATTATCCTGGACAATTACAGGTGTTTGATAAAACCGATTGTCTGTAAAACACTAGTGCTTACAACGGGACATTTTCCTTTTTACCACTGTCAAACAAGAGACAAAAACAAACTTACCGAAAGGCTGTTTTTAGAGCATCAGTTTATTTTATTTGTTTACTCGTATGCTTCCGTAAAAGAAAAGAAAGAGAAGCAGCTCATATACAAACAACATTTTCTAACAGTCGGTTCTTTACAAGCGGTCAACGTGGGTGCAGTTAGGACCGAACAAATCTAAAGTTATGTTTAAAAGAAGTCACATTAGCAGTCTAATAACACAGAGAAGAAACAGAACCCTATTCAATAGACTGAGTGCATTGTCACATATATAAAACAGTATTGAATATAACCGCTTTTTCATCCTGGTTCATTTTCAACTAGAGACACGTGACTTATTTTTGCAACCTTTTGTCGAACGGTTTTTGACACGACACGGACAAGAGTAAACAATCCTCATGCTTAGTATACATGTTTGGACGGGCGGAGGCAAGGGTGCTAAAATCTACAGTGCGGTGGCAGATTTCCCAGCGGTGTGGTTGGCTAACGGGACAATAACAGCCAGACAGTTGTCATGACAACCTCTGTGACGCCAACTCATTCGATTCAATGGCCGTCCCAGGTCCCATGTTCAACTCAATCGCATCACCAAAACTGAAGGTGGACATTGACGACTACCGTTTAACTCCTTCGGCTTAGCGTTTAACGGCAAGCCTGGGAGACTTTGACTTCCCACTATGGAACAAGCCAGGCCCCCGCTGAAATTCACCCAATTTCTTTCCCTATAGCCTGGAAACACTGACTGACTGTACAGCTCTCCCCCATAACAAGTCCTTACAGCCTACACCCAACCACGTCACAATAAATAAACAATCTTAATGCACGGTCGTCAGAAACTAATCACATTTAATAACGTCAACACATACATGTGACAGTAACGGTTATACTATACAGTAGGTTTGTGCAGTTCCTGGTGGAATAAAAAAAGAAACGGATGAAAAGGATTTCTTGCCAATTATTTAGAGAAGCAGACATGAGGTCAGACAGATCTGGGAATTCGAGGACACAAAAAGGGAAAAGGCTGCTTCTACAGTAGGGTCAGCCTCCCAACTCATTTCCATAGCTAACTTCCATCCTCCTCTGAAAACAATGAACACCCCAGGGAACAGAGCCTGTTAAGTGACAGAGGATACTGTACAGCATGCCCATGGTTCATCTCATAAACAAACAAAAGACAAACATTAAACAGGAGCCAAAGATCCTCACTCACATTGAGCAGCAGCCAATATATTGATCCTCGTGTGTCTGTGCAGTGCAACTTACTTTATGGCTGAGGTGTTTGTTCCGTAAACGCCCCCTGCTGGTGGAATGCTTTACCGCATGGGATTGAATGTGGGTGGTAGCCTGAGTATTCAATGGCTTCACTAGATCATTACGAGACCATATAACACCAGTTCTAGGTAGATTTACAAGTCCTTTAAAAATTTACATTCATACGCACCTCTCTAAATAAATATCACTACCAGTATAATCTAAAATGTCCTATATGTATTATATAAAATCCTTGCACATCATTTTAAAATGTACTGGTTAGAATTTGCACGTATAAAACTGTTCTAATTTCTCTCTCGATGTGTACCAATAAAACTTCCAGCTGCCTTTCTCCAAAAGGCAAGCCAATATATATCTTACTTCAGATCTTAAAATCGTAGTCATTCTTATCATGTTTGCAAAAGAAATCTGAACAAAATGAAAAAAAAAACAGCAACTGTATCACAGTTCACGTCATGGCCAGAACACCCTCATAAAGGCAGAAAATCAGACGCTACTTTGAACCAACAGACCACGAAGCATCTGAACTGAACTAGCAGCCACCAAACAGTCCTGAATAAAGGATATCATACGTTAATGTGCTTGTTGTACCAGCTCCCTCTGGTCAAACATTTCAGTCGTTAACAAACCAGATTAAAACGAAACCAGACCTCATGAATCACAATGGATGCCTGAATTATGCTGGTGCCTGTTGTCCCACATTCATACATAGCAGGTATTTGAACCCGTCCGACACCCGCTTGTTGACAGACACAAGAACGCAACAGAATACCAAAACAAACATCTTCACAGCGCATAAGAGACATTTAGGTTCTGCCTGATGAGTGTCAAACTGGCCCTAATAAAGGAAAGAAAATAAAAATTTAAAAAGCTGAGCACTTCTTTAAAAAAAAGAAAAAAAAGAACTGATTACTCAAGGGGATAGTGCTGTCACACAAAGCATAAGTAAAACAGTAGATCAAACACATAATGCCTTAATGTTTTTTTCTCTGTACAAAAGCGTAAAAAAGCAGCAGACGTCAAAACAAGCAAGCTGGTCCATTATGATAAAGTCTAGAAGCCAAAAGAGTACAAAAGAACATTTCCTCTGAGCTGAGAGTCAAAGCTGACCGTAGCTAAAGCAATGCGCTAAGAAGTTTGCTGAGATCTCTTGAAGGCAGTGCACTCGCAGGAGCTCAGAAAAAACTTATTTGTTGCAGCGAAGCGTCATTCGGGGGAGCATATGACCACCCCGGAGCTCCACCCATCAAGAGCAGTGGCGTCGTTTCGCCGAATTAGCCAGACTATGGGGCATCCCAGGCCCGCAAGTCTTTCACGTGCTGCATCGTGGACTCGCACCACGCAGTGCCCCCTGCTGGCTGCAGTCAGCAGTCAAGACGAGGGTCACTTTAAAAGTCAGTCCTTGGCCGAGGTGCGGATATCAACATGCAGGTTGCAGCCGTCAGCTTCCTCAGTACCAGCTGCACATCAGTCTCTAACAAACGGGGTCAGGGTAACACATATCACTGGAGGACTGATGCCAGGGCAAACTTAAAAAATTACAATCGTAGCTGAACGTGTACAAACCTGGGGGGAAAAAACCTTATCTACAACATCCAAAGGGGAACTTTGTGTATATATATATATATATATATACACACACACACACATACACACACTAATCCTTTAAGTTTTTAAAGGGGTCTTGGAAAATTTAGATTTGTGAAAGGAACTAGAAGAAGGGGAAGATAGGGGCCGTCTAAGAAAAGAAAAGACAAAAGTGTTAAGGAACTGAGAAACTGGATGATGTCCACCATTGGTGCTTTTCTGGTCACTGGTGCCCGACGAGCCTTCGCACAAAGCGCCTCCCTCAAGTCTCAGACCTCTGCAGGCATGTCCTCCTCTTGACGCCGCCGCTCACTTCTGCCCCCCTGGCGACCATGTCAGTCACATGACCTGCCCACCTCACCCGTTAACCAGGGAGGCTCGGAAAGATGGTTGTGGTCTCGCTGTGGACCACCTCGGCCCCCCCCTGGGGTTCTGCCCCCCACCATCCCCGGGGTTTCTCCAACAAAATAAAACACTTGAGCAATGAAGGCGGTCGCCCGGGACCTCCCTTTGCGCCCTGCCCTCACTTCTTGATAGCCTGCCGGTAGCTGTGTCGCTGGCCCTCACTGTGCTTTCCGACCTTGGTGCTGCTGGCCTGGCTGCTGTCCTGCTGCAGCGTGGGACTCGACGGGGCTCGCTGCAGCCCACTCTCCTCGAAGATCTGGGACTCAAACACAGACAGGTCCTCCTCGCCGCAGCGGATCTTAGAGCGCAGCAGCATGGCGTACGTTCCGTAGCGAGTTTTCTATGGGGAGGAGAGAATGGGAGTGGGGGAGAGTACATGAGAAAGGAAGAGAGGGTTAAAAAAGAGTAAAGCAGGAGGTTTAGAAAGAAAGAGGGAGAAAGAGAGAACATAGGCAGGAGAACAATAAGAAGGAAGGGTAGAAAGTATGGAGATTCAGGGAAATAGAGAGAGTTAAAAGTAGGGTAAGAGAGCAGAACCAGGAAGCCTCCCTGGTTGCTGTGATTTCTCACCTCAAACTCCAGATACTCAGACCGTTGGCGGTACTCCTCCAGCTCGCGTCCTTTGACCTTGCGATCCGGTGGGTATGAGCGCAGCTCGGCCAGCTCAGTGGAGGTGGTGCGGAAACGGGCCTCGTGGGACTGGACCTGCTCTTCCTGTAAGGGTGAGAGCACCGCTCAGCAAAAACCACAGGGAGATTATTCTCACTTGAGAGGGAGCCAGAGATCAGAGGTCGGAGGTCACATAGGGGGCAGAACAGTGTTGGTAGGGACGTCTCTGTGCAGTAGCAGTGGGAACCTGCAACGCATTCTGCTCGCAGGCGGGACAGCAGAGCTGATGTTGATATGCGCGTTGGTGTTGATATAAGCCTTATGAATATTCCACTGCAGTGGGACCTCAACCTGCTTCTGATTTTTACGACCATCCGTTCGTGCTGAATCTCTTAACTACCCTCTTAACTAATGCCCTTCTGCTGACATGCGTTCACAGGTACAGAGACCAAAGACCGTGCGCAACTGAATGCATTAACAGAGACAGGAAAGACCATGTAGTGTGAAACACTATATGGGATTAGAAAGGTCAAGGAACAGGTTAAAGGTCAAGGGACAAAAGGACAGAGGGGGGCGGAGGTACCTGGGAGAGCTTGGAGGAGGATGCGGGCAGCAGTGGTCGGCTGAACTTCTTCTGGGAGCCGATTGCAGCCGGGAAGGGCGGGGCTGAGAACATGGCTGCCACTGTGTTGATGCGGGTGATCCAGGACTGCATCTGCTCCGCGTTCCTATGAGGGACAAAAGAGGAATGCTCACTTACTGTGTATCAAACTGGTACCACTCTTTAAAGCACAGATCACTACAGAAAATAGCATAGCTCTGCCAATATTAAAACATCAGTAGATCGAACATGACTATTGTACTGATATTCAAATATAATTGCTGATGACATGACCACTGAACTAATATTCAAATATAACTTCTGCTCATTCAATAATGAGGGTCAACCTGTTATCACAGTGCCTCGGTTTCCATATTTCCGTCAGACAAAACAAATGGATGATGGAGAAAGATGACCTTTTACCCAAAGACTGGTGAACGAGGGGGACCCAGGAGGACTGAACAAGAAGGGCAAGCACAAGCCACTGCTGCAGGCTGCGGGATGATATCTGGGACAGTGCTGGCAGCAACTGGAGCAGAGTCTTAAGCCCCTACCACCCCCCACCCATCCCAAGGGAGACCAAAATTCGGGCACTCGTTTGGATCTAGAATTCTGGCTTACCGAGAGCCGCTGCAATTGGCGGTGCGTGGGTGGGGGACGGGGGGACAGGGGCAGCGAGACTCACGGGGCCTGGAAGAGGAAGACCCGCCAGTCGGCAGTGCGTTGGTGGGGGACGGGGGGGCAGGGGCAGGGGACTCACGGGGCCTGGAAGAGGAAGACACGCCAGTCGGCGGTGCGTAGGTAGAAGACATTGGGCCTCTTGCTATAGTCCGCCGCCCGCATGGCCAGAGAGTGGTGGATGGATACGGCGTTCTTCAGGTCCTCCTCGGTCAGCTGCTTCTCCGGCAGGCCCTCGCCCTGTGGGTGGGGCAAGAATAGAGATATTGAGTGCCTGGGAGCCGCCTCTAAATATAGGCTCGGCAGCACCGAAACACACCTCTTTCTTTAGGATGGATTGGTACCTGTTCTAATACCCAATCCGGCAAGCCAAATCCGAAATATGAGCATGCAGAAGAGTATAATAAGCACCGTTAACATAACATATATCACTGCGGCATCTTAACAGTTAACAGTTATTAACTGGCTTATAAATATATAACACCCTTGGACCCAATGCTGGCTTAAAATCCCTCCCCATCTGTGCATCGAAAACACCGGATGCACATCTGGGGGAGCTGGGATATGTGTCTCCTGGGGTCACGGCAAAAACCAGGCCTCCCGGAGGGTGGTATAAGGGTAGATTCAGTAGATCAGAAGGCACCAAAACATCATTTTTTAATCATCAGGTGGATAGTACGCAAATTAGCATTGTTAGGAAATTAACATTGCATATAAAGCACAGGGGAACGGGGTAAAAATACTTTAGATATAAAAACCTTCAAAGGAAAAAAATCAATTCCCATTGTTTGGTCAGACTAGAGGACAGTAAAAATGACGAGAGGGTGCTGTATGAAGATAGGGGCTCACCTTCTGCAGGTAGAGAACGAGTCCTTTGAGTACGGCATAGAAGGTCTTCCAGCCTCTCTTCCCCCGCGGAGCTGTGAAGCGGACAAGGTCATGGTCAAAACCTCACTCAGATGCGCTCAGTATGCATGCAGAAACGCTTGGAAAAAGGGGGAACAGCAGTCTCGCATGGGTCGCACGGCCATACTGGCACGAGCCCCGCTAGACCCCAGGGTCATGACGAAGCCTTGTCCTCGCGAGGAACGTCCACGAAAATTTAGCTACATCAAAGACGCGCTGGATTTTCAGCTGTGTGGCTCATTAGCATATGAAAGGACTGGAGCCTCGCGGGGGCCAAAGGGAAGCCGGCGAAAGCAGTGAAAAGACATGCTAATCCAGTGGCCCCTTTAGCTAGCCATTGAGCGGAGGGTAATGGGGAAAGCGGGCGGAGGGTTGTGCAGCAGCACTGTAGCAGGGTCCGGGGTCAATGAGAAAATTAGGTAAGGAGGTGGGTGGTGGGTTTCGGGGGGATCGGGGGAGAGGTACGTACTCCGCTTTCCATCGGAGTCGGCGTGGACCTTGCGCACCAGGAAGCCGTTCTTGTAGACCAGGGCCCCTGGCTGCGGGGCCACGCCCTTGAGGGCATTCCCGCCGCCGCCCCCTCTCTTCATGGCGCGGGAAGCAGAGCCGGTGCAACCGTCGCCCAGCTCAGAAAAGGACTTGCGCAGCTCCTCCTCGTCGCTGTGGGGACAGGCCGGAGTCACCCCCTGTCACATGACCGCGCTGGGACGCCACACAACACCCTTTCTCATCTTCGCTGCACATTAGTGCGCCATGCAAACACACGGTCACTGACACTCAGTACACTCAACACAATCGTATGTACAAATGCACTGGTACAAACTCCACAATGCAAACCTCACGGCGCGCACAACAGTACAGACAGCGCAGTTGCAGTTTGGTATGGCTACATCCGCCATATGATGCGAGGAGGAAGAAGTTAATGAAAAGAAAATTTTTTTTAAAAACAGTGTCCAACAGTATTTCAATTGAAGATTTTCCTTATTATTACACTTTTCAATGCAACTGAAACACATGAAACTATTCAAAGGCCTTTAAAATGTTGTGCTCTCCGGTGTTCCAGCCTCTACTGAAGAAAGCATTATAGAACAAGGCCTTTCTCTCTGTATCTCTTTCCTTCTCTTTCATTCCTTTTTCTGCCCCTGGACGGATTAAACTGTCCCAAAGCATATCTTCCAGTGTTGCGACGGGACCTATCTGGTTCATGTTTCAGTGTGATTCTGACTTCAGGGCTGTGTCAGCTGTGTCCGACGGTGGGGTGGGATTTGGGGGGGACAAGGAGTCCCTTCCCAAGCTGGGAGGAGAGACATCCCACAATTCCACTCAGTATGGGTGTCCCAATTCACTCTGACAAATCCTAATACAACGTAGAAAATGTACGACACCCTGGAGGCTAACCATGAGGCGAGACCCAACATGCTGCAGTGATCCAGGGACTCAGCGTGTCAGTTCACACTGTCATCATGCTTGGACACAACAAGCCCCAAACTCAGCTTTATTTAAGACAACAATCACAACAGATGGATGTGATATGCTTCAAATGTCAGCCTTCCTGAAGACCACACCAAGGACTAAACTGTCTATGATTCAGGAAACAACATTTGTTTTGGGTCAGTAGATATTATTTGGACAGTGTTAGGACAGGGTTAGAAGGGAACCGGTCGTCTTCCTTTTTCCTCAGTTTTGAGCTTCCTCATTCCATCACAAACTCAGTTTACTTTTGTCATATCAACACCAGTCTGTTTCAAGCTGCTACAGGAGGTAGCTGCCGCTATACGCTAAATTATAGAGTCTAAAGAATGTCATAAACAAATTACCACCATACGATTATTTGTATAATCATTTACAAAAGTATTTGTAAGTAAAAAGAAAAAATGTAAAACAACTGCAGTTAACCGTCAATAGCCTGGTGAGGAGCAGTAGGCTGTGGGCACATGTATTACAATTCTCGTCAGTTGCCTGGCAACCGCTGGCCTGTTTGAAACCCACAGAATATGTAGGAGAAATCGAAATAAGGAAGGGAGAGGGAGAACAGGGAAATGGGGGCAGCTGGGGGAGGTGGGCAAACGGGGAAAAAAAAGGGAGATATAAGAGGCGGAAGGTGGAGAAAGGACAGAAGAGAGGAAATAAGGGATGAAGAGAGGAAAGAACAGGAAGGACTAGGAGTGTGAGAAACTAAGGTCCTTGCTACCATGCAGGATGGTCTGAGCCAGGCATGCTGGGAGGTGTAACATCATTACAGCACAAATAATTTAGTCAATACGTTAGTCACACCTATGCATTTGTTGTATTAGGTCTGCTCAAATACAGAACGAACAGTTAAATATAATGGATGTTTGAATCCTACAGCCACCCTTGCTCACTACCTGAGGAGCCAAACGGGGAGACCTTTAGGCCTCTAGTCTCCAAGGAGTACCCAGAACAGGCTACGACACTGTGCAGGATGTCCTTTGTGTGTGTGTGTGTGTGTGTGTGTGTGTGTGTGTGTGTGTGTGTGTGTGTGTGTGTGTGTCTCCTCGGCCCTAACTACACAGAGGCAAGTGTGGAGTGACGAGGAGTAGCTAGGAGTGATAGCAGCGGTAGCTATGGCAACAAGACCTGGGAAGCCAGGGTCTTAATTGATGGCTCCAAACACAACCGTTGGATCGAGAATATCAGCGCTTGACTTTGCAAGCGTTTGGATGGCACATACGACATTCACAATGCGGCAAGCACATTAGCAAATTAACAGATTAATGAAAGCAAATAGCTCCTGCGTGTGTGCAAGTGTATATGTGTTTGTGAGCTTATGCATTTTTTGTATGCCTGTATGTACTTTATGAATGCCTGTTTGTGAATGTGTAGTGATTTTATTTCTGCTTTCGTTTGTGGGTATATATCTGCGTTTGTCTGTGTGCTTATCTTAATTACCTGAGATATCTTTTTGGAAATCTTCTCTATATTTTAGACAATTTGCATATGCACAAAGGGGCCCTGCATGCTTTCTTCCAAAGAATCCCCTCCCACTCCATCTCATCCATGACCTCAAGCACTTGTGCACCCCTGTCTAATATAGTACCCCTTCCATCTGTTCCCCTGCCAGTCCGTTAACTTTCCCCCATCGGTGCAATCAAACCCCATGTCTGTCTCGACCCCTAGGGCCGTCTCTGCTTCTGTGTCTGTCTAATGTGGACCCCTCTGCCTGTGAGATCGCTAGGAACTTCAGCTCGACCGAAGAATCGGCGGAGCAGTAGTAGAGTTCCAAGAGATTAATAATTCATCCACCGCTTATCAATTATTCATTTGAGGATGTTGAGCGGTGGAGCAAATTAGTCTCACTTGTTGGCAGCCTGCGTAGAGTGGCCTGGTGTGCTGAACGGAATCGGCAACATTGCTGCACTCAGTCCTCTGTGGCTAATCAGTAGACACACACGCACACACACACAAACACACAAACACGCAGGCAAAAACAAACACATATTTCAGACCGACACACAGACGTGCAAACCTACATTGTCCATTGCAGCTTTTCATTTTTGATGGAGTTGTACAGTGCCTGTAGAGAAGAAGAATAGACAGTCAGCTGTGTGCTTACTCTGTTTTGTGTGTGTGTGTGTGAGTGTGTGTGTGTGTGTGTGTGTGTGTGTGTGTGTGTGTGTGTGTGTGTGTGTGTGTGTGTGTGTGTGTGTGTGTGAATGTATGAGTGTGAATGTGTATTTGTATGTGTGTGCGTGGGTGTGTGAGTTTTTGTATATTTGTGTGTTTGTGTGTGTGTGTGTGTGCGTGCGTGCATGTGTGTGTAGGTGGGAATGTGACATTAAACCAGTGGTCTGTATATATGTTTAGGAGAGTGTTTGTGTATGTGTGCTAATGTGCGTGTATGTAGAAAGACGCATGAGATATTCATACATCACATTTTACTGCTCCAACCACATCATTACAATATCGATCCTTCCAGTGTTCTCTTTTCAAGGTAGTGGCCAGAGTGCTCAAAGAAAGAAATCAATCATCTCATAATACAACGGAGATACAATCTCCAAAACAACTGTTTGCTAAAAACACACGTTCACAAAACATTAAGCGAAACTTGTAAGAATGGTGGCAATGTGATACTTAAATGTGGCTCACCATTGACAGGTACAGTAGTCTTAAAGACACAGTCATTTAGCTTCACTTGAACCCAAATCATTTGTGACAGCCAAGAGATTTAACTTGATGTCACTGGTGGCAGCACTACGCGCTCGCGACAAGCTTCTGTTCGAGCCGCTGAGGAGAAAAGGGCAACGAACCTTTCCTGGCAGTGGATTCCTGAAGGTACCTGGCAGGGGATTCCCTTCAGGTTAATGGTAAAACAAACTTTTGAGGGGAGTGCTCAGAGGGAAGGCAGCAGTATGATAATTCCCAGCGTATACCAAACACTGCGGTATGCATAGGGCTGCGGGTTCCAATCCTAGGAAAGACCACTCTGCTGTACCTTTGAGCAAAATATTTAAGCTTAATTGCTTTAGTATGAGTCCAGCCATATTAAAATTATAAGCAAACTGAGTCACTCAGGATAAGGTATAAAATTCACCATTGGTACCCTTGTGTCCACATATGATTATATGACGATATTCTATTTGCTAATATGACGCCTCACACTTCACCCTGCAGTAAGGGGTAAGCAAAGGGAATGGCCGCCCTAGTCTCCAGCACTTCAACCCCCATGAAGCCACAGCAGGCAAGTAACAGATCTTGGGATGACAAAGCACCTTTGAGTTCAGCTGGCAGGCTGCCACAGCAGTGATGACAACAAAACAGGACACTACTGCCGCAAAAAAACTAGTTGCTTAATCGGATATCCATCACAGGGATAACCCTGTCACTGTATTTGGGGGTCCATTATCTTGTAAATGGCCCATAACCAGCCATAAGGGAGACAGTCAAAACGCATCGGAGCCGTACGATGATACTGAATGTCTGCATGGGCAAAAGGCAGCATTCTGCATCTTAAAGGTACAATTGATCAGGCTGGATGTGGATCCATAAGGATCCTCATCTCTTTTCCCCGTTTCTCTCTGATGGCCATCAGTAGCACACAAGTACATTATAATGCAGCCATCTTTAATGAGGATCTGAGAGAAACAGAAAGTGGCGAGAGGCGGTCATGCACAGAATTATACAGCAAATCTGGTGTTCTCATCAGTCCTGTTCCAATGAGGGTTGGCGTTGTTCACAATCGCACTGCCTACGTCTCTAGGGAGACAACATCTACACAGTAGCAGTAGTAGCCGGTTGCCACAGACAAAGGAAAGAGAAAATAAACTTACAGCCATTTCAAGTTTGTTTCTGAGACACTGACGCCAGGTGAGAGCTGAAGTTCCCATCAAAACCACTGACGAGCGGTAGGGAACGTGGCCTTCATGTGACCAGGCCATATTGTAAGATGAGGTTATAGGTATGGGCCAAGGCCAGGGAAGGGGGTGGAGCTGCCACTTGATTAATTGGAGCAGAGATTGATGGGTGCAAGTTCTCATCATGTTTTCTGTCCCAGACTCTTAGTCAGCAGGACATTAGCCCTGTGGTGTATCCGATTATCACACAAGTGCATTATGAATCAGGTTTTTATTATGCGATCGCAAAGGAGGTCATCAATGGGCAGCCCGCCTAAGGCCCCGGAAGCCCCAATGAAAGGCACAGAACAAGACCCGTGTGGGGCAAGCTGGGGTAAAGAACCTCGCTGTAGAGTAGAACAGGGCAGCAGGCACGTAGCCATGGTTACATTTCGGGGGTGAAAGCTATTAGATGCTTTTAGATTTCTGTATCGTCAGTGGTTGTCTTTGCTCATTACAGAGTGGGATTGAACCTGAAATCTGTTCCCTGGCTATGACCCTGTGGGACACTCTCCATATGAAGCTGCAATATCTGCTATTGTGCTCCTGGGTGACAGATTCCAGAGAACCAGGCCGAGCAATAACACTTTCTGAAGAGAAGTATGCGACAATCAACGTGTTTGCTACAGTTATGAAGTGAAAAAGAAAGAAAAGACAAGTGCAGTAATGAAAGGGACAAAAACGCTTTGCAGGGGGGGATGACCCACCCCCTGTCAGATGAGTGTGCAGCAAACAGATTACCCACCCCCGTCAGGAGAATTTGCAGCAGGTGGGTTAGCCCCTCTCCCAGCAAGAGTAATATAATCCCACCAGGCCCAGGTGGACTGTATGAATGACTCCTTCATCATTTAGCGTGAAGATGATCCTCTTGGGTGAAAGAATGGCTATGAATATGACTGGACCATGTGAATGATGTCACCAGGTTATGATGAAGGAAGATGACCCCTTAAAGGGGTGGCATACCTTTCTTTTCTTCCGTGCCTGTGGGTGGTTCTGGCCATCCTGGGCCTTGCCCAGCAGGTCGGGGAACACCAGGGGCTTTAGAGAGCGGGAGCGGGGGGTCCGAGGGAATCGGAAGGGGTCCATCACCCGAAAATCACGCCCGTAGCGCACGGAGCACAGCGATCGCGAACGTAGGCGCCCCGCCGAGTGAAGGCTGTTGACTCCAATCATGGCAGAAACTAAGGTGATGTGTACCACTCAGGTGATCAAGCCTTTCACAGGTCGAAAACAAAACACCTCTTGCGACTGAGTTCAGTTCTTTGTTTTGTTTCTCCTCAAACCAGAAGAGTTGCACTCTTACTCCATGTCAAAGATACCAAGATAAGCCTGAACTGAGGACGTCGGACGGTGTGGAGGGGGAGGAGTTAGCAGGGGGAGGAGCTCGTTACGTCAGCCTTGTCGTAGGAAGCATGGCAGGATGTTCTGAGAAGATAAGCAGAGCCCCTGGGCCAAAAGCGGCTGATTTGCCAAGAGTCACAGCGGTCGCCACATAAATTTTCTCACTGAAGGACATCCAACCTCTGGTTTATGTCCTGGTACAAAGTGGGACGAGACACAGTCGCAGGTGAAAAAAGGCTCATAACTTCCCCCGAAACCCAGCCTGGAATATCCTCTTTAATGATTTCCAAAGAGCCGCGTGGTTCTGGTCCACGGGAGGACTCATCCATCAGCCCTGCCGTCCCTTAGGAGTGTGTTTCCGGTGGGGGCACAAATGGCTAGTCCCACCTTCAAAAAGCGCCCGACAGCAGAGAGCAATGAGACTGGAATGGGCTTCTTACACACACATGCACGCACACACACACAAACACACACACACAAAGAGCGGATGGAAGGGTGAACAGGCTTCCTCCCACACACAAGTAGTGATTCCAAAACCCTTTTAAAAATATTGCGTCACGTTTTCCAGGATAAAAAGAGATGAGCAACAAAATTGGACAGGAATTCCAAGTGGGGAAAAAAGGGGGCAGGGTGGAGCTGGAAAAGCGGACCCCTAACCCGGAGCGTTGTTCCGACTGTATCCTGTTGCACCAGAGGGTACCCCTCTATGAAGAACCTCACGGATGTCTTTTGATCCCTTCTGTGTCCCGGTTCCTCGGACCCGTCCGATCTCTCCCCGTTCACTTTTTATCCCTCCTGCGGCAGGCTCTTCCCTTTGATCTCCTCTTCTCTTTTCTCTGAATCTCCTTTCATGATGCTCAGAGTGCCGCACCAGCAGGGACAAGGGGGCCTTTCCGTCGTTGTCTGGCAACCCCTTTCCTCCCCGTTCCTTCAAGGATTGTTCCCTTCTTTTTTTGTCTGCTGCAGATAAAAACCGCCTGATTTGCAGTGAAAAAGTGACCTGACGGGGGCCGAGATTGCGCTCTCTCTTTCTCTCGCCCTCCCTCCCTCTCTCTCTCACCATGCGCCTCTCTCTCCCTCTCCCCCTTCCGCTCTCTCTCCTTGTCGCTCGGCAACGAATCACAGTCTCCCAATTCACTCTGTCCCCCTCCTCCCTCCCTCCCTCAGATGCCAATTAAAATTCAGCACTTGTCGCTACCGTAAGGTTGGAGAGAGGTAAGTTCAGACAAGGCGATGGACCGGGGAAAACCATTCAGAAGGACTGTATATGAAATGCAAACAACGTAAATATATCAAACATATCCTCAGCATATACAGCATCGATGCAGAAAAACATACACTGTATAGATAAATCCGGACGCAATATAAGCTTTCAAAAACCGCTTACCAAAGGTTCGCATGTGAAATAAACGTAGTTCATTTCACACACTTCTTCTAAATAGCTTGTATTCATGAGTGTGAATACATATTTATGTATCTAACTTACATAAATATTTACAATGGAAAATAGAAAATGAACAAAAAAAACATTTTTCATTGAAATTTACAATTTTAGGGGATGCTGGGAGGCCAGCAGTTAAGCACTATCCTCAAAAATAATCCACTGGGAGATCAAACTACTGACTTAAAGATCATCTAGGTGTTATTCACAAAACTGGTAATTAGTGAGGGGCAAGATTTTAACGAGTACTTCGATCCCAGAATCAATCTACCAATATCCCAGACTGATATATCTGTAGATCTGCATTTGTACCCCACTGGATGCAACAGCGTCCTCCCACAATGCCATGTGTGATTGGATCCATTGATTATGAACAGAAATTGCGTAATCATGAGGGACAGGGATTTGACTTGGGGGTGAAAGAAGAAAAGATGGCCGCTCCAGAAGTCCTTATCGTAAACGCAGAGACTCTGGACCAGACTGCCCGACAGGAGCCGTTATTTGCAGACATATTCAGTATGGCACCCAAATGAGCATACAGGGATCTGCCAGTGGAGGTCCCTGAACGACAGTCATCTCCACAACTGACATCCGTCACTTCTCCATGCGCTTGCCTTAAACCGATAGCTTTGAAGCCCAATCGGGTAGTTCTATACCTATAGTTGCTGACCACGCTTGGTATGCCTTGCTTTTAAATGCAAACCTGTTGGATTTCAACACTGTAGCATAGAAAATGCATTAACGTATTGCGGCAATGCTGCATGTGGGTGGGAGATGCACAAAACATGGCCACACAAGACGCAAGTGCCCCTTGTCGAGTGTGCACGCACACACACGCACATTCACACTCACACTCACATACACACAGATGCACATGCACACTCACACAATCACAATCTTACTCACTCATATGCACACACACACACGCACATTCACACTCACACACATACACACTCACAATCTTACTCACTCACACACACACACACACACACACACACACACACAACCACAAATGTACAGGCGTGCACACTCACAGACAGAAAGACGCACGTACACACACACACAGAGTCACACAGAAACACAAGAAGCCAGCAGGAGGCTGCAACTACAGGGGTTATATTTAACCGAAGCAAACGGGCAGAAATAGATCTCAAATCAAAAGGTCGCAACTGCTTAAACATGCCGCGTTTGCTGTGGAAGGAAGGGCAGAGATGCCCTACCTTATATCAATGTATCAGATATTCTCCAAATTCGTTCTTGGTTCATAACGTCCTTCTTTCCCCAGGAGAGGGCGAATAGAGAGCTGGTTCTACCACTTAGACTAACTGAAACAGCTCCAATATTTCCAAGAGGGGGGCTCCGAGACGTAACACCTCTAAGTTTATCACACAAAGGGCTCTGGGTAAACACTGGATTTTGTTGGGAGGCCCAAACTATTTACGTCCAAACACAGTGAAATTTCTAAATGGAAATCATTAAACATTCAATCACAACACCATTCCAAAACGTGCATTCAAAACTAAAACTAACTAACCTCTAATCAATTGGCTCATCTTATTCATGGTATATAGATGTATATATTTTTCGAAAACACACATTCAAAAATCCAGCCAGTTTCACGGTTAAAGAGTTTACAATCCCTTGTTCATAATGACAACGAGAGGCAAATATATGGATTTTATTTGCACCCACAATTGAACGTGAGAGAAAGATAATATTGATATTTTCCAGAGTGGCTCTGTTGGTACTCTCGCCCGAGCACAGAGAGCCCTTTGAGCTGGAGTTTGCCTGTTCTAATCCAGCTAATTTCATTTGCTGACTTTGACAGGGAGAGCACAGCTGCCACACACAATAGGCAGAGCACCACCCGGGCTGGAGTGGGTTAAATAGGCACGGCTTTTCTTGCTGCTAACAAGCATCTCCTGCCGGGCACCTCCAACAGGCGCTGAAGCTCTCCTGTGGGAAATGTAGTCTATAGTGTGGAAAAGAAAGAGGTGGCTAAGGTGACCTGATGCTAAGACAAACTAATGCTAATATTGTACTGATTATGCTTTTTCTTTGGTAAAATCTGCCTAGACTGATCTTACTGGGCAGTGCAACCCTCGATGATCACTCCGTACACCTCTCCAACCCTGACAAGATGCCTCACGGGAAGGGCCGGGCTCGACCTAGAGTGCCACAGAGTGTTGAAGTCGGAGAGAGAAAAGACATTGAAATATTTCTCCCTTGACTATGAATCGTAATGCATTGAATACGATTGTTTGCCAACGAGAGTGCAAGAGCTTGCCAGAGAAAGAGAGATGGGGGTGGGTGAGAACTTTTGGCCCGTACTGCGGTTGAATACCATTGAAGAAAAATACAAGACTCTGGGTCTTGAAGAGGGGAGGGAAGATGTTGAGATTTGAGATGTATGAGGGGGCTGATGGAGATGTGAACGGTGAAAAGAGTTCCGAGATGCTGGAGGGCTAAACTGTGCTGTGAATACTTCATGGTAGCCAGAGGGGGCTTTTGTTGACCGTTTAGTTTTGTTGTATATGCGTGTTCATTAGTGTGTGTGTGTGTGTGTGTGAGAGAGAGAGAGAGACTGTCCTCAGTATAAGCAAATCAGGCACACGTACTTCCCCAAAGTGGTAAACCAGTCCTTTCAGCTAGTCAATGAGATGGATGACAAGAGAACAAGTCTCAGCCTAATAGAAAAGGAGTATAAGAAAAAAATCTGAAGGGCTAAAAGGATTATTTAATGAATAAAAACAGGAGGGGCAGAGCCATGTTTGGCGGGAGAGTCAACAGAGTGACTACGGAGCAAGACTGAAATGACTTGTGTGAGTGACGTAGGGCGGACGAGAGAAAGCGAGAGAGCAGGTCAGCTGGAGGGGAGAAACAGAGCCTGTGAGAGTGTGGGAGAAGCGATGGAGAGAGGGACAGAAAGAGCCTGCGGGTGGCTGGAGGTGCGAGAGAGAGAGAGAGAGAGAGAGAGAGAGAGAGAGAGAGAGAGAGAGAGAGAGAGAGAGAGAGAGAGAGAGA
>JAOYSI010065461.1:0-16171 GCA_025775065.1 Hiodon alosoides | reverse complement strand
CACACACACACACACACACACACACACACACACACACAGAGCGAAAGCGCAGACTGCCTTGTTGTCGTTTCAGATCAGTAGAAATCTGAGGAAGTGCTGGGGGAATGATCAACCTTTAGCTAAACAGCGACCAGCGCTGCCCTGGGTGGGACAGCGTCGGCAGACAGCTCTTTGAGGACAAAACCTGGTCAACACTAAGCAAAAGTAACTGAGGCCACCTTAAATAAGTGTGAAGCGCATTTCTCCTATAAATTCACACTGGCACAGAAAGCACGGCTGTGCAGAGTGGCGTGCCTCCCACAGGGCCAGCCCGCTAACAGGATTATAAACCCACAGGTTCTGCAGGAGGACGCCCACACTGTCAAGGAGATGCAACCAAAAATGAGAAAACCTAAAAACAAAAATGACAGAAAAAGAAGAATCTTTTTTTTTTTTAAAGAGAAAAATTACCAAACGCATACAAGCACAAACCTCATTATTGTTTACATCGATAATGGGTTGAGGGTACGAGAAGGGCTACAAACAATCATGTAGCATGGAATAACACAGGGTCATCACCTCACTAGTCAAGCAACGCCCAGCCCGACAGACGCCCTTTGGACTGCGTAAAGACTGTCCACTGCTGACGGCCCAGTCTCTGTTTTAGCCTTCTGAATTTTGCATAGTGTGTGTGTGTGTGTGTGTGTGTGTGTGTGTGTGCGCACAATTATCCTGCACTCCCATTCTCCTATCAGTGTTTAACGGTGAGGCTGTCACATGACACTGGAGCTTCAGTGCAGCATGCAGCGGAATCAGAACATCAGAGAGGGAGGGGCTGGAGTAAAGTGGCTACTGTCCTGCATTAAACACAGAAGCGGAGCATATTCTGTTTCCAGTCCCAAAATCAGACTTCTTGAAGCTACGCCTTTGAAAGGACACAAAACGACCTGAAACGGGTAGAAAAAGGACAAGACATGCAGACACGGTGACTCAGAGAGAGAGAGAGAGAGAGAGAGAGAGAGAGAGAGAGAAAGAACCCTTCAGGCTTTAAATCCCAGACCACTTAAAGACAGACAACATTCATTTTTCTATATACTGCAGGCCTAAAGCTCAGCTTCTTTTTGTCACCCGTTCGTTTAAATAAAGCCCCTATCTTTCAAATAAACCCCCTCACCTGAAAATCCTAGTGGAAAAAAGACTATCAAACATGAGGCAAAAGAATTTGTCACCCCATCTTAGCCTACTGTTAAGTCTTGACTTCTGATCAAACTGCATCCCTTCCAAAAAGCTGAAATAAACCACCACCCTGAAATAAAGTACTATTATAGGGAAATTATCTGAGGAAACTATGTGAAAACACATCTAATATCAGGGAGTAGGGTGTTTGTGGCTGGTTTAGAGATTGCGTCAAACTAAACGATCAACTTCGCACATGAAAGGTAAGATAATACCTATACTTTTTAATTTCCAAAAACGACACTCTTGGGGAGCATTTAACCAACAGTGCTTGACTTAAAAGTGGCAAGCAAAAATCACAAATAATGAAAGAGTAGATCGATTTAAACCGGCTCCCCGAAACATCAACTGAAACATTTTTACTCCTTGAAATGCCTGGCTGACTTGGCTACGTTACTTGCTTGGTGACCCTGGTGAAGTAGAATTCGGCATTGCTGCCACTTTGCGTACAACACTTATTTAAAACCAATAACATTGTAAACTTTATGCATTATAATACATCAAAAAAGGAGTTCGGGTTTCTGCCCCGCATACATTTCCTGCGATTTTCGTCTCAGCGTCCGCCCAGTGTCCAAAAAAACGAGACATTTGCACGAGCTGTAGTAAATGCTAGTTAACTGCACAGAATGCAGATTCTCAAGATACGAAACTATCGACACACACTGAGAATAGGTGTATTCTTCTTTTCGGGTAACTGTCTGGGAAGTCACAAACAAAACTCATTAAATCAACCTAGCAAGAGACTGGCTGGGTATTCAGGAAGTTGAATTGCCTCCATATATTATCATTGGACGCACCCCCTACGACAATCACCAGATTCATTGCTAGCTACTTTTAGACGACCACCTAATATACTCACATCTTTCTTAGGGATCTTCGGGGTAGTGTTTTTAAATTTTGACGTCTTGAAACGGTTCATTTTATTTTTTAGTTAGATTTCTATGCCTTCCGGATGCCTCTGTCTGTGGTTATTCTCTTGTAGTTGAACGGGAGCCACACACGCATCTACTACTCTGTGTGCAGCTGACAGCAAAATACTGTCAGAAGAGCCGTCTTCCCGAGCGATTTTGTCGGCAATCGACACGCCAACTCGGAATGCGATTAGTACTGCCTGAGTGAGAAAACATCTTAAAAGTGGAACTTCACTTTAATATTTAATATGTTATTAGATTTAGGCTACCATTTAGGTTTTATTCGCGTAGTGCAACTGAGTTAATAACATAAACGTTATGTAATCGATTTTATTTAAACAAAAACATTCTCCAATCAAAATCATTTCATAAACAGACATTTCTGGTAAATGGTTACAGTTATAATATAACGCGTATGGAACCTGTTTAAAAAAATGAACATATTAATCATTCGTTAACTTTTGTGCTTTGTGATACTGCGACATACAGCGATATTTGCGCTGCCTTCACGGGTCAGGTCGGCGTGCTTAGCGAGCCTGCGCAATTCGAAGTAGTCAGTTAGTGGTAGTGTGGTCATGGCGGCGTCAGCGGCTCGGTCTTCGTCACGCTGGATATCAGTCGCCGTTTCCTCCGGGCAACGCCGAGCATGTTCCTGCTTTGCTTCGATAAACAGAAGTGGAGTCCGTAGAGTCTTGAATTCGGAAGCCCAACAGTACCGTCCTGGCGACGGTGTCATATGTGCTGGGTCTGGGAATGTCTTGACATTGAGAGGGGTTTCAGGTGAGTTGATGTCCCTCAAAAATGGCCTGGTATAAGTAGTGTAGTTGCGTGCGTCCGTTTCTTACGTCGGAATCAAATAGACTTCTTGAAAACTTGACGCTTAAATGTGCTAGCTACGTGTTGTATCATGCTAGTTTACTTGCTAACATGAGTAGGTTGCTAACCGCTACTATACTTTGATATTAATTGGCTGTTAAAGTTGTCCATTCGGGAACAAAACGACTTAACCGGTGGTACTGTCATTTTTTTAGTACGTACAGTTGGCATCTACGCTGTTATTTTCGTGTTCGTGGACTAGCAAACGGTTTTTAGTATGTGTGTATCTGCTAGAAAGTTCCATGTGTTCACAACAACAAGCTGACCTTGACTCTTAAAATTGAGGATGTTATACCGAGCTTTCAATACAGACTGGACGCACATTTCGTATTTCTTAAACTTGACGTTTAAGAGGACACAGGAGTACATTTAAAATGTGATTTAATCCAACGACAGTGTTGCAGTTCTCTCTGCAGTGAGCTACGACAAGTAGTAGGTCCTGAAGCTGTGTTATGCTTTTGTTCAAGTCGGGCCGCAGCTCAGAAAGTGATGTAACTGTGGGGGAGCCGAGAGCAATATAACTGCCTGTCGTAAAACAGACCGACACCGTTACAGTGCCGTTACGGAATATCAGTCGCTGAATTGGCCATGTAATTTAACGCGTTCTGTCGATTACTTGACTAAACGGCAACTTTTAAGGCTCTGCAGTCGACTATGGTTGGCCACAGTACTGCTAAATTATCGAACTTGGTCAAAGTCCAGAAGATCGTGGTATTGGGATTTGGTCAAACGCCTTAACGACCCATGTACGCATGCCGTTATCCATGGGTTTTAAGGTCACTAAAATCACGCCTGTATGTATGTATGTATGTATGTATTGCGGTTTGTAAAACTGTCAGCGGTGAATCTCGGCCTGGTTAGCCCAATGTGGTCTACATTTGTGATGGTATGTCTGTGTTTTGGTCCCAGGTGTCAAACCTCACCATGTCATCTGTGCCACGTCGTTCCACACCGGCGCCCCGAGCGCCAACAAGCAGGACTTTTACCAGGTGCTGGGGGTGTCGCGCACTGCCACTCAGAAGGAAATCAAGAAGGCCTACTACCAGGTGAGGGACCCCGCCTGCATAATGCTTCCTGCATGTGACTTAAAACTACCCAGGGGTGTAAAGGAGTTTAAAACTCCTCCACACGCAACAGGCCAAGTCGTTGGTCACGTTGGCCTGAATTGCATAGTGGAAATGGGTCATTTAGGTGGTAAGGCAAACGGTTTCATTTTCATAGATCTAGCCCTAAGTGATTTAGTGTTGTTATTTTTTTTATGTTTGTCTGGAGTGAGGTTTTTATATGGGTTACGAAGGGGGGAGATCTCCGCACATCTCCTTCTGACTGCTTTGCGTTTGCTTTTCAGATGGCCAAGAAGTACCACCCTGACACAAACAAGGATGACCCCGAAGCCAAGGAGAAGTTTGCTCAGCTGGCCGCGGCTTACGAGGTCTGAGGTTTTCATTCTCCTCCCCACCTCGGGGACGCTTCACTGCCGTTCTGGGCGTGGAGCTCTAAAGTAACGCCTTGACGGTCTGACCGTGGGTTCGCTCTGTGGCCGCTGCAGGTGCTGAGCGACGAGGTCAAGCGGAGGCAGTACGACACCTACGGCTCGACAGGGTTCGACCCGGGCCAAGCCGGCGCCGGGCAGCAGCAGTACTGGAGGGGAGGGGCCAGCGTGGACCCGGAGGAGCTTTTCCGGAAGATCTTCGGGGAGTTCTCCGGCGCCCGGGGCTTCGGGGACTTCAACACCATCTTTGATCAGCCGCAGGAGGTCAGTCACGTTTTTATTGTCATTTTTATTGTAGTTCCCGCTTCCTGTGCGATGTGGCATATGCCGTTCTGTGTCTTTTCAGTACGCAATGGAATTGACGTTCACCCAGGCGGCAAAGGGCGTGAACAAGGAGATGTCCCTCAACATTGAAGACAGCTGCCAGCGGTGCGATGGGCGGGGCCACGAGCCGGGCACCAAGGTCCAGCAGTGCGCCTACTGCAACGGCACGGGCATGGTGAGCCTCGCCGGCACCGGGCTCCGCCCCTGCAGCCCAGCCAATCACAGCCCATAAATCGACCTACCCAGCCCTTTCTTTGAATGTTTATCTGTGTGTGCCCCCGCCCCCGTAGGAGACGGTAAACACCGGCCCCTTCGTGATGCGCTCCACGTGTCGCCGCTGTGGTGGGCGGGGCTCCATGATGACCACGCCCTGCATCTCGTGCAAGGGGACGGGGCAGACCAAGCAGAAGCGCACGGTCATGGTTCCTGTGCCCGCGGGTGAGGCGTGGGAGGGGGCGTGTGCCCGTCGCTCTGACAACGTTCCTGTGGACAGCACTGTGAATAAATGGCTATAACGTCTCCTTCTGATTGGTTTATGAGAAATTCATTCCTCTGTTTTCTGGAATTTGACAGTTCAGGGTCTGCTGGGTTTAGTAGAGCCCCACCTATTATTTTACTGGAGCGATTATTTACATTCTTACCTGGCGGTGTGTCCGTTTGTCGGTAAACCTAAAATACAGAAGTAGCCTCGTCGTCAGCAGGAAGAGGGATCTCTTTAACAGGAACCCGGCGAAGCGAAGTTGATCAGGGGTGTTTTCTTTTTTAAAACAGGTTTCTGTAAACTGACAAAAACATTTAAAAATTGTGTCCGGTGTAAACCAGTCCTTGTTGAACTTAGGGTTAAGCCAGCTTTTGAGCTTAATCACAGATGGCATTTAATTGACATTTGGTTGGAGTGTCGTGCTTTATTTGACCGAATGATCTGACCCTATCTTGTGTTGGGCCCAGGGGTGGAGGACGGTCAGACGGTCCGGATGCCCGTAGGGAAGAAGGAGATTTTCATTACTTTCCGGGTGAGTTCAGGCTGACCATGCGCTTGTGTGTGTCTGAGCCCTATTCCCTGTGGCCTGCTGAGGGCGCCGGCCTGGTTCTGGTGCCAGTCTGGGCAGATCGTCCACCTGTGGTCCTGATGCAGGCTATAATCCAGACAGTGTTATTGGTTTCCTGTCTATCGCCGGTGTTTTCAGAAAGAGGTTAAGCTTTTAAAATGAGTACCGTAGATCTGGTACTTACTCTGATCAGTCCAGCCAAGGTCCAGATAGGCCTGAGACTAGTCTCCGCTACACTGCTGTGTTCTGGGAATTGTTCAGTCTTATTTGTTCTTAGTGTAGTTGCCAATGTTAGATGACTCTGTGTCATTTTATACAACAGAAATGCAGTTTTTTTTATGATTGAATTGTCTGCCCAGATGTGACTGACGTATCCCTGTACTGCTGTCTGTCCCAATCAGGTCCAGAGGAGCCCGATTTTCAGGCGGGACGGGGCGGATATCCACTCGGACGTCCAGATCTCGGTGGCCCAGGCCATCCTGGGGGGCACAGCGAGATCACAGGGGCTGTACGAGACCATCAACATTGCGGTAAGATCCAGACACCGCTCCACTTACACATGTATGGGTGCGCTGTCCTCCAGAAGTGATTTCACAAAGTTAGCCATTAATATATCACAGTGGTGATGTCGTTCAACAAAGTGAGTTCAACACCACATTTTGGACCCAACTCCGGCCCATAATTAACAACAAGCTGCAGAGTGGTCCTGTGTTCTGGAGAAACCTAGGCACTCATCGGGCGGTCTGCACCTTGATCAACTTTAAGCTGAAGCCGACTAAGCTCTGGTTCCTTTTCAGATCCCGGCCGGGATCCAGTCCGACCAGCAGATCCGGCTGACCGGGAAGGGAATCGCCCGCCTGAACAGTTACGGTTTCGGAGACCACTACGTCCACATAAAGATCCGAGTGCCCAAGTAAGACGGCAGGCGTGCGCGCGCGTCACGCGGTGTGATCGTGACTTGTGTGTGCATCAAGGGCAGGTCGGCCCGCCCACAGGAAGCCCATTGGTGGTGATTGAGTCACATGCTTCGTTTGCACTTGGTCCAACCAATCGCTTTCACCCGGTTTTAATAAAAAAAACTTGTCACATTTGGGGGCGGGGTTACATTGTCAGCCAGATGGTTGCCTTCCGAGTGGATTGGGCAGTACCTCGATTCTCACAGAATGGCTGACTATAGATGTTGTATGTGTTGTCATTATTGTCATCATCATTATTAGCAGTGAGGAGGGAAGCTCTTTTTTTTTTTTTTTGTTGCTCACCCTTTCCTCCTCCTCTGTCACTCAGGACGCTGACAGAACGACAAAGGGGTCTGATATTGAGCTTTGCAGAAGACGAGACGAATGTAGAGGGGACAGTGAACGGGGTCACGTCCACGTCTGCAGGTAACGAGACCGGGTGAAATCTGGAGAGCTTCACAAAGGGGTCCGTGTTCGGAGCTAAACTTCACCGCTCAGCCTCTCGCTGTTGAACCCGGGGCCACAGCCTTGCGTTCCCCATTGTGCCAATTGTTGCACTGCGCAGTGCTGGCTGATGCAGTAATCGTTTGTGTCCAGGTGGGGGCAGCAGAGGTCAGCAGTCTGAGGGAGGGCAGGAAAAGGAGGAGGGCGGTTTCCTCTCCAGATTAAAGAAAATGTTTAGCTCCTGACAGCCACAACCCAGGTAGGCCCCCCTCCTCTCACATCAGTTCTGTTTTGGTGTCTTAAGTTAATCTTCATTCAGTTCAGACCCTTCAATTTAACACGTAGCTCATCTGGTGGATTAGTGCCTGGTTTGTGGCTATCTGGTACTGATTTTGGCTCTCTCAGCCCCCATCCCCTGCATCTCAACCTGGACACTTGTGTTCCCTAAAAGACAAATGAGTGAAATTTGAACATTACAAGCAAGCTCAGATTATGCCCCCCCCCTCCCCTCACTCACGCACAGACCATTATGAAATCCAGTTACTACTTTGTGTAATCATCATAGCTGCACTCCCTCTGTAGTGCATTGCGGCTGGCTTGATGCGCGTGGTGTCGGGTTCACACTTCCAGGTAAAAGGTCTACTGGGAACTGAGACGGTTCCGTGGCAGCGTGGCGCCAGCTTCTCCACCGACCTGCGACGAAGACCCGTAGTGCCGGGGTACCACCCGGGACCGCTCTGGGATTCTCCTCATCCCGCCTGCCCGGCCGAAAGCGTCCTTAAAGAAAACCAAACCAAACCAACGTATCGAGACACCCCCATTCTGGCTAGACCATGGTCAAAGTCAGCCAATAGGCTTCCCTCACTGACTCTAAAATGCCCCCTGATCTATAGTAAAGCTGTTTAAAGATCCATTAAAGATATTTTGGGTAGCTTACTTTATTCTGATTGAGAATACGGCCCTCTGTGGTCTGATATGGGGGGAACTCAGAAGTGCGACACACACACACAGGCAGTCAAATGGCACTGTCTGTCAAACACAAGGTCAGGAGGAGAGGGTTCCCTGGTCTGGTTGTTGCTGCGCCTGTCAATCTGAGCCTTGGAGACCATTTTTGGTAAGACGATGTCGCCGTTACAGAACGGGCATGTAGGTTCTAGCCATGACCTGAGCCTCTCCTCTGAATGAGGGTGCACTGCCCCCTGATGGTGGAATAATTAACTGCCTCTTCCTTTAGTTGCTCTACTTGTTTTGAAATTGTCCTAGTTTGTCGGTGAAGAAATAAAATGTGCAATGGTAAATGCCTGGAGTGTATTTGCACTACACACGTGCACATGCGTGGGGGGGGGATTTTCTGCCCATGTCCTCACTGCTGATTGGTTCTCGCTGGCACACTCATTACATCTGTCCTCAAGGAAACCCTCGCACGACAGGAGTCACTTATTCTATTGCAGCAGTGGTGAAGTTCACACACAACTGTCCTCGATAGGCATGGTTCCACACCACATACAAAGACATGCTCTCCCACACACAAAGGCATGCTCTCCCACACACAGACACCACACACAAAGGCACATTCTCCCACACACAGACACCACACACAAAGGCACGCTCTCCCACACACACAGACACCACACACAAAGCACAATGTACAAAAAAAATTGTTTTATTCACGTGGACAGAACAATGCATCGATATCGGCCGGCGTTAACCGTTGGTGATTTTCAGCACACGAGACCCAACAGCGCTCACGTTCCCTTCCGTTATAGCCGTGTGTCGTGAGCCCAAGACTGTTGACACACAGCGTGCCGTCAGTTTAGAGAGTACAAACAAGGTGAAGCCAGCTCCACAAGGCGTGCAGAGCTGAACCCTACCGTCCAGAACTTTCCCCCCACCCAGTAGCATTGGCATAGCTAGCGTCCCGCACCGGACTTCTCGCCTGTTACAAGTGAAATACTGAGCCGGGATTAAAACCCCGCCCCGGCTGAAACGGGCATAAAGTTGCATACTGTAGGATGAAAGAGGAGCTCTCCCATTTCTCTGCTCATATCCACAACGTTCAGGGGTGAAGACCACCCACCCACACACACACACACCAGGCTGCGTCCGTCTGAAGAGTCGGCGTAGGAAAAGAAGGGTCATTTGCTTTCATACACTTCCAGCCTGGCCATGGAACTCAGCGGTGGTCCAAACGAAAAAACCTGAACTGAAGTCTACATTTTAAAAAACAATAATCAGTTTAAGTATTTAAATACTGTGCGAGACACACCTACCAAAGGTGGCATTCCTATTCTACCTGTTACATATTGCATGAAATAACTTCTTTCATATACAAATAAGAGCTAAAGTTTGTTACCTTGAGGATGGACCTGACAGCTGTCAATCACACTGCTCGTTGCATGTTGGCATGCAGTGACATTAGATAGGGTTGTTGCGACAACACACAGTACTCCTATTCCAAAACCAATACTGTATTTAAAATAACAGGCTAAGTGCCTGACTCCTAAAAACTAAAACTTTTACACCGAACTACTCTGCAGGTCAAAACAATATTGTCTTAAAAAACAAAAAGAACATACCCAGCATCTTCAGGGGTATTAAAATTCCAATAGGTCCACAACTTAAACCGCTCATAAATGTAACGTCCGACAATACTTTTTTTTGAGCTAAAAAGTAAAAATAAATTAAAAAACTCCCACGATACTGAACTCTACAATGGGATGTGTTCTGATTGGACTTCAAATGAAGCCTGCTAATCAAAGGTGGGTCCTCTGACATGCTCTGAATTCAATCGCAAAAATCCTGGGATTGTGTCCCGGAAAGTGCCTTTTGGTCTGAAACAAATGTCCGTGTAAATCGATTTAAGTGCCAGCAACCATAAGAAAACTTGTGGTTTAAAGGGTGGCCTTAGAAAATAAAATGAAATAAAAGGCTGACAAAGGTTAAAGAAGAACATCTAAACTCCTGCATCAGTCCATCACCTTAGCTTCATAACCGTTCTCCGGAACATTCTTCATCGTTGTCAAAGAAAAGTGGGGGGGGGGCTTTACCAGAGACGATACAAATCATTCACAAGCATGGTTTCAATGGATTCAAGGCAATAAATATTTCTCAAATGAAACTGAAAGAACTCCGTAGCATAAAGAGCTAAACCAGAACGACGCACCTGACCAGCGGAGTAAGGTGCAAACGGGCAAAAGGGGGGGTCTGGGTCTGAAGGGAAGAGCGGAGGGGGGGGCAAAAGTGGTCAAAAGAGACGGAACGCTGTGCAGATCCATGAATGGTGGGGTTCGCATACAAAGAAGGGGGCGAAGAACCCTGCCCCTTTCCTCCCTCTCTTCCTACTCCCCATTGGCTGGCTCCGGGCGGCGGATCACATGAGATACCAGGCAGCCAATCCGGCGACGGCGGCAACACAGGCGGCCAACAGAACTTGGCCAGTGGGGTGCCTCAGCAGCCCCATAGCCATCTGACAAGCAAAGGTCGTCCCCCCACTGGCCGCTGCGTGAGAGAGAGAGAGAGAGAGAGAGAGAGAGAGAGAGTGATTACATTCATAGCCTGAATCTACCTGAAGTTTGAGACCAACTCAGATTTCTACGTTGGCTGTTGAATCCTTTCTTAAAGCAGACAGACGACCAGGTTACCCATTTTGGCAGCGAAGTAGGGACACTTGCTGATGTCTCCCTGCGTGTCTCCGTGGGCCGGGGCCTCGCCGTCCACAACATCCTGCTCGTCCTGGAGAGTCTTTCCAACCTGCTCCAGCTCGGCGAACACCTGCGCCAAACATTTGGCGGAAAAATTCACTACCGCACACTCGTTGTGTTTCACTAATTACGCCACACTCCGGAGCCTGCAACCTAGTAAAAGTCTGTAAACCTACAGACAGGAGGAATAGTTTAGATTGGACTGGTTGGGTCTGATGTTTAAAAGGGGGGTGGTTTTGATAGTTTATCGGTTCCCCCCCCTCCCCCGTTACTTTAAAGCTACAAGCCGATTGATTTTTGTTTTAATTTCCCCTTTTGTTGAGTGATTGGCTGTAGTTATGCCCATTTCCAGCCCTGCTTGGCTGTCCCTGAAGGTGGGCCTTCTCAGCGTCTAATGGGATACGCTTAGGCTATCCAACACCGCAGTAACCTTACCCTTCGACGTTGCCGGCGGGTATCTGAATCTGCCAGCTGAGCCTTTATTTCAGTTAACGCAGAACTACACATGGCCCTACGGAACGACGAGAGCTTTAGGGTATCCAAATCTCCAAATCTGCAGCCGCGAGCGCAAATCTGCCAAGAGGCCGTCGTCAAGGATTTTAATCCACCCCGGAGCTGAAGGCTGACGGGCAGGCTACTGGTGTTTGGGCAGTGAAATCGATCCAGGCTTATTTTCCACACACGACCTGTAGAGAGATGCCCTCACCTCTATGTTGAACTGAAAGGCCAGGACGGCCTCGGCGACGACCCTCTCCTTGGTGGCCGGGTCCAGCTCCAGCTCGTTCATTCGGCTGCGGTACAGCTGTTTGAAGGACTTGGCGCTGTGGATGCCGTCGAACTGGTAGAAGCGGAGCCCCTCGCCGGTGGGCGGCAGTCGCAGGGCCCGCTGGGCCACCTTCCTCAGAACCTGACCCCCGGACAGGTCGCCCATGTATCGGGTGTAGGCGTGGGCCACCAGCAGGGCCGGGTCAGAGCGGCCCACCTCATGCAAGCGCTCCACGTATCTCTGAGTGGCCGGGGAGCGGGTGATCTGGTCCTGCCAGTCTTCGCCGTAGAAGTAGGCCAGGTCCTGGGCCAGAGGCTCACTGCGGTGCAGCTCGGTGGGGAAGTAGAGTGGAGCGAAGTGGGGGTGGTCCCGGTTCCGCTCGATCTCCTCCTCCATGGCGGTGTAGGTGAAATACAGGGCCACCGCGCCGAGCTAGGACACAAACCAGACGTACCGTCACCATAGGGACAGAATACGCTGAGACCCACACCGTCACCATAGGGACAGAACAGGGTGTGACCCACACCGTTACCATAGGGACAGAATACGCTTTGATCCACACGAAACCATGATACAGCTTTATTTATTACTTTTAAGATCTCCCAGTCTTAAGCTTGTCTGATATTTTCTCTGTGTTCACTCCCTGACAGGTGGCTGTAGAGGGTAAGGGCAGCGTTTCGCAATGCTAACATGTCAGCTAGCTAAAAAATGAACGTAAGCCTACGTTAAATAAAAGTATAAAGTTTGATAAAGTCGGCTTGCCGTGTGGGCGGACCTTAAAGAGACCCTTTTTGATTCGGCCCCGGAGAAAGTCCTTGACAAACTGGGTGTTCTCTGCTTTCTCGTGGGCTTCCTTGGTTCCTGCAGCCAGCAGCTCCGACAGGTCTTCAGGGCTGGGGTAGAGAGGCATTCTGTCAGACGCCACACGAAGGTGTACACGGTGGTTGAAAGCGTAATTGCTTCCTTCTTCTACAGGCGTTTTAAGTACCTGACGTTGCCTTCCACCTCGTTCTCGCCGTACAGCAACTCCCCGCCATTGGACATTGCCTCTTTCCCAGAATCCTCCACTTTTTCGGCAGGCATCACTGTCTGCAACTTTTCACGAGGCTCTGGAGAAAAAAAACAAACAAACAATGAAACAGCAGGCAATTCAAAGGTAAAACAGCAGAGGCCCTTCTTGGGACTTGAACCTGCAACCTTTTGTCCATGAGACCAGTGCCCTAACCCATACCTCCAACCCCAGATTTAACCCATACCTCCAACCCCAGATCTAACCCATACCTCCCACCCCAGATACGCCAGATCTAACCCATACCTCCAACCCCAGATACGCCAGATCTAACCCATACCTCCAACCTCAGATCTAACCCACACCTCCAACCCCAGATACGCCAGATCTAACCCATACCCCCAACCCCAGATCTAACCCACACCTCCAACCCCAGATACAACCCATATCTCCAACCCCAGATCTAACCCACACCTCCAACCCCAGATACGCCAGATCTAACCCCATGAACTTGATATGATTGTGTTGTGCACCTCTCCACTGATCAAGGCTCACTTTTCAGAGAGGAGATTTGTGAAAGCCCCACCGACTGTAAACAGCCTCTAACAGAAATCATCCCCCAATCATTACATACACCTGCCATTCAGATGGGCAGGAAGCCCATCCAACTGCCACATTTAGGTCAACTCCATGGTAACCACATGGTACCTACAACTTAAAGCTGACAGAAAAAAAAAAAAAACTGAGCCAATAAATAAAACGTAATGCGTTAAGACCATGGCAATATTTCCTATTTCCTCCCATGCTCTGTGACTAGCCAAATGCCTTTTCGATTACACACACTTCTTCGAAATAAAGCACAAAGTGAAAAAAGAAGGTCGTAAAAACAATTTAGTTCTAGCAAACATTGTTATCGCTCGACCTAGGGGTGCGTTTTAAAAGGAAGTAAAATCCAAACCCGTTCATTACCCGTTTTGAATTATACGGCATAACTGTTAACGCTATTATTGTCGCTTATTGTTTGTCGTCCTTTGCCACATCTCAATGTAGCCGAGCAATACAAGAATGCGTGTGTGACACTTTGTTTGTGATTGACAGGCGAACAGAAACTCGCCTCGGAGCATGAACAGCGGGCGCAGTGCAGTGAGTGAACAGAACGGCTACAACGCTATTGACACCGTGGAGTTAAATGACCACGACCACAAAAGGACCGAAGCTACACAATGAAAACACACAGAAAACCTAACACATTCCCCCGGGATTCCGGCGTTTGCCATATCATTGTTTAAGCCACTGATAATAGCGTCCCGTTTTTTGTTATTTAATGTCAAGGCATAAATAAGCTTAGCAGTGGCTCGCATTCTATGATGACGTTGTTTGTGGACAAGATAAAATAATAACGCGTCTTTGACAACAACGGGATAGTACGTGCTTTAGCTACAAATGTTATGAAGACAAATATGTGCTTTAATACATCGTGACTATAAAACAAAATGTAGCACGAAAGGCTCAAAGTTAGCGGTCTTCCCTCGAATCTCGGCCGTATCTGCAGCGCCTCGGCCCGTTGCTAATACTAATATCCCGTGTAACTGGCTTCAGTTTCACACCATATTAAATTTTATATTCTACTTGATGTCTTTGTTCGTGTTTGCGTGTAGTTAAGAAAGACTAGCCGACCAGTACAAAAACAATCGATCAAAACTGAAAAATAAAATTATACTTTTAAAATTATACTATAATTAATGTTCTCAACAATATACTTTAAGTTATTTTTGCCCTTAATCATGAAATCTTGTCATCCAGATGGTCTCATCGATCTTACTGTTATTAAATAGAAACCATTTAACAACTACAGAACACCAACATGATGAGACAAAGATATGGAGATTGCATTAAACTACTTTAAAGTAAATCTGCTTTTGGTGTTGTTATGTCAAACGGACAATAGCTGCAAATAATAAGCCGGCCATAAATTTCAGTCGGTAATGTAAGGTTTTAGTTATCGGTTCACAGCTTGCTGACCTTGTAAATTACCTTATTCAACAGTACGTAGTGGTCCTCTCGAAGTGTTTGCAGTAACAAAACAGGAAGTGTTGGATTGCAGGCTATAGATCTAGACCACGTGCCCGTCTCCTTTATTGGACGAGACCACGTGCTTATGATGACGTATTGTGACAATTTAACGTGCATTGGCGTGAGAATATCGCGCGGTGTCAAATTCGTAAAGCAGAAAAATAACAAGAACGATACCTGCTTATTAATATGAATCGTTTTTTTTTTATTCAGTCTGTTTCTAGCTACTGCTATTTTTCTTGTAAACTACACAATGGGTCTATGAAATATATTAATGAACATGAACACTTCAGCAGGGAACAAAACTGATGAGATCATGCATGTTACACAGTGAGGGAAGTCGTCGACCACAATGGTACAAATCAGACAAATCAGGTGTTTTTACACAACCAGGCCGACCGCGGAGTTGCTTCCAGCTCAGAAGCACGGGTTCCCGAACCCAACCTGAGCCTGCAATTTGTGGATCTCCTGCAGAAGCTTCTCTTTACGCAGGTCCAACTGCGGAAGAAAGGATTTCAATAACCAACTTGACATTTTGCGGTTGGTTCAAAACCAACCGTGCAACCAGCTACAAAAACACTCACCCCTCCACACACACACACCCACACACACCAGGGTTACCACCTCCAGGGGTACACTTTCTCTCAACCATCTATGTGTGTGGCAAATCAGCGCATCCGTTTTAACTACCAGTCAACCAACCTTTATTGCATATTTATAGGACTGCTCTGCCTCCAGCCTCCGGCCTGTCTGTAAGGAAGCAGAGACCGGTCATGAGGTGAGAAGAATTCTCAGGGGTGAAACGGGCAGATCAGAACCCAAATGATCTCCGTTAGCGCTACAGCCTTAGGGGCGTGCTGTTGTGTGCATTAACATCAGTAGAGCACCCTGTCCCTGGAACCCTCTCACTGTGAAGTCTGTGATCGCTGCCTTCAGTGGGTTCAGACGGTTCAGAAGTCTGAAAGATGACCTCTGGGACGCCCGAGTACAGGCGCAGAAATGTTCACACCAACCGTGACCACCCCAACTCCCTCCAGGGAGCCAATGCGACGCAGCGAACCCACCTGCAGACAGAGCAGGGACAGGTATCCCCACACCTCAGGGTTCTCATTGTCGAGGGTGTTGGCCTCCGTCAGGGCATCCTCTGCTTCCGTCAGTTCCCCTAGCTAATCATCAACACACACACACACACAATCGCAAAAACCTACGCCACTGTCATACATGTACAGGGACACATGGTCCAGTAGTGACCAATCAGGGCGTCCGAGTTTTAACTAAACTAACGTTTCATGACCCTGAGTACCTGAATCCGTACGAGAATAAGTGCAGTGAGTTATCGTGTAAGTGTGTGTGTG
>JAOYSI010065439.1:2990-23103 GCA_025775065.1 Hiodon alosoides | reverse complement strand
AAACAACATTTTACACAGACTGTGTGTAAAAACCCATACAGCAAAACTCAAAACAACATTTTACACAGACTGTGTGTGTAAAAACCCATACAGCAAAACTCAAAACAACATTTTACACAGACTGTGTGTAAAAACCCATACAGCAAAACTCAAAACAACATTTTACACAGACTGTGTGTGTAAAAACCCATACAGCAAAACTCAAAACAACATTTTACATAGACTGTAGGAGTCAGAAACTTTCTCCTGCCTTTTGGCAAACTGAACAAAATCTTAACTTTTCACAGCTGCAAATAACACTCACATACGAAGATCATCCTAAAATCATGACCTAAGCTGTGGACAAACCTTGTGAATATCCTCATGAGAGGGCAGGTGCATATCAAATCAGCTTTTTTTTTTAAACCAGAAAATAGAAACAAATGTTTAAAATTTTGTAAACCCGAATTGTGATTATCAGAAAAACTAGAGGCTTGGTGACCTTACTAGCGCATTATTTACAGACAGTTAAAACCCATATTTACCTCTCTTCTTTTTTCCCTCCTTTCAACTTTTCTGCTGAGGGGAACCAGTTTTCTCCTAAAAACAACAGTTGTTATTGTAATACGGAAATACCACACACAGAGTTCTCACAGACGCAAAGAAAACATTTCAGGGCCGCTGTTAACGGAGAGTGGGGTACTCACTGTCGCTTAAGGGTCAGCTTTCGGATGCGGATAAGATACTGGGTGATTTTAGTGAAGCGCTGTTTGCACTTGTGACGAATGAAGCGCGGCCAATAGATGAGGTTTTCATCAATCTGTTCCAAGGCCTTCTCATAGTTCTTGCTCAACTTCACCTAGGAGTAGGAATGAGATGATATTTGCACGGCAAAATAGTACTGTATAAAATAGTACACTGTATAAAATACAACACTGTATAAAAAGTATAAACACAATCTTTATTTCATGCTCCTTTATATATTGTATAATAGATAATGGCTCATATAATGTATCATGGTTTGTATGGTGGATAATGTCTTGTAAAATAGATTGTATAATGTATAATGGTTTGTATAATGTATAATGGTTTGAATGGTGGATAATGTCTTGTAAAATAGATTGTGTAATGTATCATGGTTTGTATAATGTATAATGGTTTGTATGGTGGATGTCTTGTAAAATAGATTGTATAATGTATCATGGATTGTATAATGTATCATGGTTTGTATAATGTATCATGGTTTGTAAAACAGATTGTATAATGTATCATGGTTTGTAAAATAGATTGTATAATGTATCATGGTTTGTATAATGTATCATGGTTTGTATAATGTATCATGGTTTGTGCCACAGGGCTGCTCACCTTCTCCCACATCCTAGCGGGAAAAGCTGCTCTTTCAATCACCTTCATGTACAAGAAGCACTGGCCTGGGGAAAAACACAGAATATACATTAACAATGGTGTACACCAGAGATACCCAATCTTGGTCCTTGTGGGCGGGTTTTCAAGCTACCTTTCAATTAGCGCCTGATTTACACCAAGCGGACCGGAATGTAGTATTCCTGCTGTATAGCTTATGGTACAATTTTCATCAGGGAAATTGAATGAATTGTTCGACGGTATATATTACATCACTGAATATTTGCCAAAACAAATAAGGTATACTGTTGGCGCACATTAACACTATTCACTTTCTTCAACTGCCAAAACATTATGAAAAATGTAACGTGTAACGTACCCTTTTCTTCTCTGATCGTGGCATATTGACTATTTGCCAGAGGACAGGATGATCGGTTGCAAAGTCCCGTGATATTGTATTCATTTCGGCAAAAATTTTGATTCTTCGTCCTGCACGGGTAATGAAAATGAATTTAATAACAAACTTTGGCGTAAACGAAGAGCGTATTTACTTACATCGATAAGCATATAACAATTCGTGAATGTGCAACAAGTTATCTACTGTCAACACTACACGCATATTGAAAAATTCACCGGACAGATTCAAATAAAAAAACTCAAAAAAAAAGCACACGGAGATGGCTAATCAGTGTCGATAACTTCTATTTATGATCACAACTTTTCACTTATTACCAACAGCTACATACAAGACAGAGGTACTTACTTGACTTTGAAGGAACAGAATTGTTTGTTTCCAATAATGTCCCAGATTACCTAAAATAAGCAACCCCATAACTTGGTTAATACAAGATATCAGCCAAAAGATTGTCAGTTGCTAATCGTCAATTATCAAGATGGCTAGCTAGTAGTTTTGGTAAAGGTTAATACTGCAAGTATTTTTTCAGACTAATGTTTTTATTAATATCAACTGATTTAGAAATATAACTTAAACATTTCAATTACACATTGCACCGATTTTGACAAATGTATGCGGAAATCTGTATCACATATTCGGTTAGCCAGTAAAACATTCGTCAAAATGAATTGTACATAGCACTGAATTCACTCACGTCGTCGTGTTGCATTTTCTGTTCGTAAACCCACGACGATCAACTTCCTTGCTGTGTTTATTTTTTATTCAAGAACTGTACCTCATCAAACACATTTAAATGTAGTCACGCTAATATTGCCTGCTATGAGAATGCCACATGTTAAACTAGGAAGCGACCATGTTGGAATTAGTTTAACATGCGTTTCACGGATCTCGCGATACTTTCATCAGAACCTTTGAAGATATTTTTTTAACAAAATAAGATTCGCTGTTCTGGAGGGTCTCAAAAACTAGCCAGAAGAGGGCGCTAGAAACGAAAACATACAGGACAGAGTGTCGATTTTATTTGTCACATCCTTTACGTATTTTAAAAGGTCAGTCAAGAAAATCTTAATCGTAAACTTGCAGAATTAGTATATTACACACCGTAGACTCATATAAAAATAAATTTAAATGATGATAACATGTAGATTTTATATAAAGTGGAATTACGGTAAAACTATATAAAAAAAAAAACAGGGTTACAAAACACTAATCTTTTCTTCTTGCAATTATTTGTCATTCATCATTACGTCACCGACTGTACCCTTTACACATAACTTTTTTTTTTTTAAACAGTTTTTATAAACATAATGCACACAATAATATAAAGCAATTAAATTAACCAGCACCAGATTGAACCGCTTTGATAAATAAATCGTCAGACGTAGCCACGGAAGACCTCCGTGCAATCAGTAAGGTCAGATGTCTCGTCGCCTCATAACTGCTCTGAGCTGCTGATCAGAAAACTCATCCAGCCCTCTGGAGTAAAGCTGGTTCCATGTCATCTTTGTATTTCAGCTGTCATGAAAATGGCAAATTCAGGTAACTGTTAACCACCAACAGGGCCATGAGAAAAGCCTTGACATTGGCATTTTTACTTTTTGCAAACATTTTATCTAAACTGATCTGTTTTTTTTTAATGTGAACTTTAATCTATAGATTAAGATAAATTTCTATAAAAGACATTAAACTTCAAAACAAATATTTTTTCCTTTTCACCCCTAATATTTGCTACATGACAGTAACTGCCCGGGATGATTGACAATTCAACTTACCCAGCAATAAAATGGAAAACAACTGAAAAAAAAGGCTCATAGTCACTAGTTAGGCTTTGACAGAAAAAATATTTTTATACAAAACATCTCCACCGTCTGTAAATGATAACTCCAGAGAGTGTGAATCAGGTTTCCAAGTATACAAAGAAAAGCGATTTTGATTACAAAAATCATAATGTATATTCCTACAATGTTTTTGTTTTCATAGCACCACATCAAATATTGTTTAATAATCAAATCAATGCAACAATCTGGTTACAAGAAAGGATCAAATCATATTCTCCAAATTATCACACAACAAATGAAGTCATATCTTGCGAAATGGATGAAGATTTACATTTTTATTTTATTAACCCCCCCCCACACACACACACAAGAAATGACATAAAATTGCAGTGTTGTAGAAATGAGCTGGCCTACACCACCCTAGTTAACACTTTAAAATATTTCAAAAATATTCATGTGCTCGCCGAGGTGAGAACTAAAAATGCATGCATTTCAAAGTTTAGGCACTTTGCTGGTAGATATTGCCATTTTCTTCGACATCTTCCTGTACACATTTACATATCATAATGTTGATCCGGATATCACTTGCACCAGTGGTGACCAGCTACCTATACCCGTTCTTTGTCACTTTTATTTATGAATTGCTGAAAATTGAGAGCATGTTCAACAAACCCCTGAAGTAAGGATTTACTTTCAGGGCGCCCTCGTAATTACTACCTTTTCTGTGTGGAGGGCCTCAGCTGTAAGAAGTGAACCAAATTATTTTTCTGTATAAATTTGGAATCAACAACTCATTACTCCAATCTTGCTACCGCATCTCAGCTACCTACTACAAACCCGGCAACCACAGGTGACCGACACTCAGTGATTCCTGGTCACAGTCGGCAGTAGACAGGATCCAGATTTGGACCTTTGTAGCTCTTGAATTTAGTGCCCGGTTTGGCAGTGCTGTCTTGTTTGAATGAGCTCATTCATTGAGTGCGACTAACATTTCTTCATTGCATTCAAAATAAAACCACAAATGGCAAACATAAAAACTGATGTACAGATGGAAACCACGTTGTAAATACACGTAAATATTCACGTTGACAGTCTCGGACACTCAGAAAATAATGGAGGCACAGATAGTAATGCAGCGGCACGCTACTTTTTCACTTCAATAATATTACCGTTTCCCTTGTGAAATATCACACAACATCAATGCAAGCCTAAACTACTGTCCCTTTAATCAGGTAAGCAGTATGCCATTGACTGATATAATATCACACATCACCTATAAACACTTATAAACTCAAAGTTCACTGAATGCTCTCTGCAGGTCAAAAATGCTCTGATTTAGCACGTTCTCTCTTAGAAAAGGGTCTTGGTAAAACCCAGGTGTTTCACTATTATCTGCAATTATTGGAAATTGTGGAATTTATAATCAGTGTACCCAGAGTTCATGGAAAGAGGTGACCGAACAAAAACACAGCATTGCTCCAGAGCTGAAAGGCATTGTGCCCTGTCTTCCCTTCTCAGCATCAGCCGGATCTATTTCAGAACAACAATGCAGAAGTGTAGAACAGACCAGACGCCTTCCCCCTTCCTCATGCATGTCGCACATGCAACACACGTGTCACACGAGGTGCACTTCCCATTCAAAATGAGCTTCTCGTCCACCTTCCATCCGTCAGAAGAGCTGTGACAGGAGCTGCGTGTCTTTTTCCATGTTCGGTTTTAAACTCGAGTGTGTCCTTTGTTTGGCAGAGTGTTGTTTGGGGTGTCGGGTGTTGTTACACCAGCTCGTCCAGCAGCGTTCCGATGCTCTGGTGCGGCTCTGGGGGCCCGGCCATAGGCTTGTTGCACATGGGGCAAACACAGCGAACCTCCAGCCATTTCACCAGGCACCTGGAAACACAGGATGGAGTCAGCAGCTGAACTTAACCCAGACCGTCACGCATGCCAACGTTACGCACGTCATCATTATACACGTTATTTTTACACATGCCATCGTGGCCACCTATAGCATGAGGTAAACTACACATATGCGAGAAAAAAGCCCCCCCATCTTATTCATTCACTGACCCACCCTTGTGCAGCCAGCTTGGAAGGTGACAGACAAATCTATAATTTATAACTTCAACCTAAGAACTCACACAAGATATGATTTCAGCTTTATGGATGATATTCACAAAAAGCACAGGTATTTTAAGCATCCAGATTTCACAGGCTTGCCTTTTTCTTCAATGTGATTTTGAAACAGTTTGGAGTTAAATAATTGGCAGGAATAACGGCTTTGTGACGTTCAAGGCCTTTACAAAGCCAAAGATGTAGCAGTTTACATGCTACTTACTTCCTGTGGAAGGCATGTTGGCATGGCAACACTCCCAACTCATCTTTCAGTCTGAAATCCTCCAGACAAACAGCACAGGTCTGCTGCAGGAAGGAGAGACTCATGTTCAAAATGTTAGGTATTACAGGCAAAAGATTCAAAGATTGAAAGCAGTGTATGGTTAATGTAAAATATTTTCTTACACTTTTAAACTAAAGCCAGAGTAAAATAATCAAAATCGGCTCATCTGATAAATTAAAAAATTTACAAGATAAATAACGGAAGAGTTCTTTAGCATTTCACACGATTTTGCAGCCAGTTAGTATTTATTGTCAAAAGTTTAAATTGTATAAATTTTGCACTTTAATATCTAAGAAATGTCATCCTTACCCCATCTAGATTTAATTTCTTAGCATCACCTTTCAATACAACCTGTAAAATTAGATTGATTTGCAGAACATTAATAAAAACTAGATACCTCTAATATTACTCAATTTCTTCAGTACAGAAAATAGGCTTGTCACGTTTACCAGATCTATCATTTTTGGAGTAAAAAAAATGTCTTCATCAGTAAGATAGTTCAGAGGTAGATATGAATCCAAAATAGGGAACAGTGTGTTGCGGGGTCAAATCCAAAGAAGTTTGTGTTTGAGCTACGTCTAAGTAAGATCCCTAGTGACAGGCATTAGAATGTGTCCAGTTCTTGTGACCACACTACTGTCACTAGGAGAGAATGGAACCTCTGACATACCTCCTTGTATCCAAACCTCTCGCTCTGGGCTTGGTGCCTCAATTTGCTGTGAATGACAGCAAAGGAACGCTATCAGAGCAGGACAAAGCGTTTAATCACTTCAGCAAACTGCACACAGTTACTCAAACATCTGGGGCTTTCTACATCAGGGATGGGGGGCTATTCATACATACAGTTGAACATAGTAAATGCATTTTGTAATGCTAAACTATTCTTTCGGCTGCGCTATCAGAAAGCGCTATCAGAAAGCGCTCCTCGGTAGACTTTCTCGGGTCTAGTGAACTGCTGTCCCACATTTGAAACGACACGGAAGTTGTTCATTCGTTCGTTCTGCAAAATATGCGTCTTGATGAAAGCCCCTTAGAACTTTAAAAAAAAAACAACTTTTAATGGTGAATACATTTTTGCAGAAGTTGCAGTTGTTAGCTGCTTTAGAAGTAGTTGTTCGAATCTGATTTATCTTGATCGCACAAGCTACTTTTATTTTTAAAAAGTATGGATATTATATTATCTGGTAGACAAAAATCTTTTTGGTAGAGAACAGCCTCCTGGCCAGTTCTGCAACACCACAGACTACTGGCCTAACTGACAATAGATCTCTTAAATAAAATAAAGTGAAAGGCACAAAATGATCAAACTGAAAAGCTGATGGAATATACCACACTCTTATGAATCACCAGAAAATCTGTTGTTGGAGGCCCATTGCCAAACTATAAATCTATTTGAAGATTCACCATCATGATGTCATACATTAAATGTCATGTTTCTATTAGCTGAGTGCGGGGACTGAAATGTCAGTAAAAACGTATTCCTTATAACAACTTGTTTCACTCTAATGATAAACATCTTTCACCTGCTAAATATTTTTCATTTTAATAATGATATTTAATTTAATTATAGTAATTATATGATTGTAAGTAACATGGCATCTACTGACGCAATTTCATTAGCCAGACAATTAAAATAACAGATATTTTGGACAGTGATATGCCAAAATATACCTTTATTGTGTTCTAAAAATAATAAATGATGTTACCAATAAAAACCATACAAAATAAAATAAAATAAAAATGTAAAAAGCTGTTTGAATTTGTCACTAAGCAGAACTGTCTTTGCAGTGCCTTATACCTGGGGATGAAAAGATTGTGTGTAGGAGGCAGAGTGACAAACAAGAGATACTCTATAAAAGTCTCTGTACTGCTCCTTACAACAGCAGACTGTTGAATTTCTTCCAAAATATACCTAATAATTCTGTCTTTGTTGATATCAGCTAAAGACATAAAGAATACGACTCTAAATCAATAACGTGGGCATGCTGATTAGTAGTTTCTGGAGATGGATTGTATATATCCGTACTGATGCTCTCACCTTATAAAATAGCAGCAGAAGATCAAGCTCAGGATGAAGACGAAAATGCCTGTCCCGAAGATGACCATGTAGATGTTCAGAGGGAGATCCTGAAAGGTGATGGGAGGCATTGTGCACGATTTGTTGGAATAAATCAGCCCCAGACTGCAGAAGCACCCTGAACAATGAGACAAACAAGCGTCTGATCAAGGAGAGGTCACAGCTCCTCCACAGAAGCTCTCCTTCCAGGGTCAGAGTCCAGGTCACCCTCCGCTACATCACTGGTCTCAGATCAGATCAAATGCGAGTTATACTAATCAGCACTCTGACTCCGATGACAGAGTGCAGGGTCTGAGAGAACCTTTTTAAAAAAGATTAAATATAATATTCCCTTGGTAAACAACTGATATGCCCATTATACTGAAATGGACAAGCTGGTCTGTCTCTATGAGTCTCTGAAAGATGCTTTTGTATAAGCTGGCAATGCACAATAAAACACTAGTAGATCAATGTAAAAAGGCACAATGTTAAAAATACATGTCAATAATGTGCTTGTATATTGACTTTTAGAGTGTGTTGTCTCCTCAAATGCTCCCTTCTTAGGCTAAAATACACACGGTTTTATTTCGCATTGCAACGTTTATTTCCACATTACGACTGCTCTGTTATCAAGGAACATCATTTAGCTTGAAGAGTTTCGTTTCAACCTGGGGAGGAAGGATACTCAAATAGGATTAAAATAAAAACAAAAATAACAGATTAATTGGATTCAGTTGGTTGTTGTTCACTTGAACAAGCAGGCAAATTAATAGTTTTTTGGCTATCACTAAAATAGGCAAGGAAAGTATGGAAGCCTTTTACTTTTACCTAAATTGTTCTCAAATATCCTCAGAGTGCATGATTCTCTTAAACCAACACTACTATAAGAATCACTTACTCAGAGATTGTAACTTTGTACTGCCTCCAAAAGGGGTCTCACCAATTTTTTTGGTTTCTGCAAAGTATTCTCCCCTACTATAACAGCAACCTATAACAGAACCCTGCCTTAGAAAAGTGACATCTTCCATCAGCCATCACACATTGCATAGATCAAGGTACAACAGAACAAGACCTTACATGTTATATTATTAACCTAGGCCTAGAAGATATTTTGATAAAGGAGATTTAATGAGCTCAGCCCAAACAGACTCAACTCTGTGGATACAAACACGACACCACTGCAACCAAGTAACTCCAGCAATTAATAAAGTGCATTGTCCGTTCTCAGAGACTCACATAATATAACTGCTGTTAGACTTTTGAAAAAGGAAATTTAATTCAGCAAATGTCAACGGAAAGCATAATTACAATTGTGGCGTTCCACAAGGTTCTGTTTTAGGTTCTTTTTTGCTTTTCCGTGGTAGCATTTTTCACAGTTAAACAAAAAACGGCTGAAACACAAAGATAAAAATAGATAAATAAGAAGAAAAAAGGTTGCATTTAAAATTGTAACCCTTTAGAGTAACTCTGTGATTCAGTCCTTTGTCTTCTGTTGAATATACTGACATTTAGTAAAGCACAGCTAGCTAGCTACCTACACTCTGAATAAGTAGGGCTTAGACAAAGTCCATGTTGTCCTACACTGTGAATGAGCAGAGCTTAGATACAGTCCACGTTTTCCTACACTGTGAATGAGCAGAGCTAAGATACAGTCCACTTTGTCCTACACACTGAATAAGCATACAGTGCCTTCACATGTACCCCCCTCCCCCCAAGGAAAAACACTGAAAAGTTGTTAATTTAAATGGTTATTTATAATAACATAGTAACTGTATTTTACACTATATCTGTAGCTTCTTTTTCTGGTACAGAGACCATAACTATGATGCACGCATCTCTCACCAACACACAGGCATCATCTGGGTCACAAGGTCATGTTTCTGAGAAAGCTTAAGAACCATTTCACCCAAACAATTTTACATTCAAACTATTTCTACAATTTAGATGCTTAGCAGACACTTTTATCCAAAGCTTATAATTGCTACATTCATCCACTTATACAGCTGGATATCTTTACTGAGGCAATTTAGGTTAAGTACCTTGCTCAAGGGTACAAAAACTGGGATGGGACTCAAACCCACAAACTTTCAGTTACAAGCCTTTCAGTCACCACTACACCACCAGCTACAGACAAAAGCTAATGGTGCGTACCAGTACATACGGTGATAAAATTATTCCCACTTTTAAATACAATATATGTAAAATCAAGAAACAAAAAAACACATTTGATATTTTTCAGATCAAAAGGTACTACCTCGATTGACTTATATGAATTTGAGTAATTATTCACCATTTCTATTCAGCTTTAAATGAACTGACTGCTTGTTCTTGCCACTCTTGGAGACGGTTTCAGGGGATTTATTTTCTTTAGTTCCAGCTAGCTATCCTCCCTATAGAGTTTTGCCTAATAGGTTTATATTACACATTTTGCACAGATAAATGCTGTGTTTCCTAATATAAGACTGTTAACTATGATAATCTGAAGAACATACGCATATTGAAGTGTCTAGCACTAACCGAAGGTCTTACCTAAACATCCAAATGGATTCCACACAGGGATGGTAGAACAGAGGACTAATGAGACAAAAATATTAACCGGCAAACTACTGTCTTCCAGTAGGAACTGGTTGAAGTTTTATTATGAGGAATATTTAAAATAATTGACGGTTCTTTTTCTCTTCCTCCACGTCACCGTGCCGTATAGAGGTTCTTTTGGGGTGTGTGAAGATCAAGGACAGAGGCTGACAAACGAGGGTCCGTTGGCCTGTCCTCTTTCCAGCATTCAAACAGGAATGCAGTGAGCGCAGTTGGGAATCTGGTTAAAATAAGCTTTACCAGACCTATCTTTGCTCTCTGAGTAAAAATGAGGCACATTCCCACCTCTTCATGAAAGTGTTATACTAACCGCTACACCAAAGCTTTTTTTCTCCCATGCTAAATTTATCTGTCACATCCCCTCTGAAATTCTGATGAATTCATACTCCATTCTGTATTCTCCATACAGAAATATAACTGATCTCCTCAAATGAGTATATCTAGAGAGGAAAGTAAGAGAGGAGGGATAATGAAGTAAGGCTTTGGTACTCACTGGTGTTAACAACAGGTTCCTTTCTCTCTCACTCTCTCAGCAGAGCCAAGTTGCTCACTGAGATCAGCTGAAATGCATTCATAATTAAGAGAATCCTGGAACACGGAAGAGGAAAGAAGATAACTGGTTTAGCTCTTTGCAAGCCTATCACTGTCACTAAGGACCCTACTGCACATGCAAGGAATTGGACACACTGTCCTTATCTGGGGCAGATGAGTGATGAGCCGGGGAGGGTACGTCAGGCCTTATCTTCCCTTAAAGGAGTTACCATGCCACACTCGAGCTCGAAGGCCACCATACAAACTTTTTTAAAGCGCTGTTCACCACATAGAGAAATGCAAACAATCTTTTTATATACCTCCTTACATGTGGTGAGATGTGCTTTTAAAATTCTCTGCAGTTGCTACCTAATACAGCACTGCTGTTTAAACATTCTGTGACTCTAACAAAGTAGCATTATAACTAAAAAAAGGAATGTCTGTATTAGGTTGTCTATTAAATTCCTCTGTAAAATGTCAAAAAGAAATTAAAAGTTCTCCACTACCCAAGAGAACTAACCACCCCTTCATGCCACTGTAAGGCGCAGGTGTATTTCAAAGCAGGGATGGGTGTAGATGCTGAAAGGCCTAATTAAGTAGCAACTGACGTTGCTGTACAGCCACTGACCTACATCGCAAGTCTCCAGAAGGATCCGTTGTTACCATGGCAGTGGGACCAAAGTGTGAGTAGAAAGCCACGCACAGTGCATTCTTACAGCCAACACCACTCTGGACCATAAGCAGGCCTACCATCAGAGTCATTTAGAGTCGTTGCAGAAGCAAAGATCCTGCAGATACTCCTTCCTTTAGGTATCCCCCCATGTTTTAGACTATCTTAACAGCAGACACCGGGCACCAGACAAAGGGTCCGTCAATTGCTCATCCGTCAACTTCCGGTTTCCACTCTTCCCATTCAACAATACAAAAAGTACAGTAATGATGACTGATTTTATGCTAGCAAATTTTCTCATATTTTAGTTAGATTCTCATATTTTAGTTTAGACGATTCTCCATTCATTCACTTTAATATATTAATCAGAAATGGTCATTTAGAATTTATAACGAGTGCCTTCATGAATCCGCAATGAGTCCTTAGCCCTTTGGGAACTGAATCAGCAAACTATTCATGTAACCAAGGATTCATATGGCAACAAGCTTCACTAACCCTGGGTGCAAAAAACAATTTTTAACAAGTTACCCTTTCCTGTAAAATGACTGGAGGTATGCAACACCAAATTTGACCCAGTCCCAACACACTACCACATATAAGCAGTTAGAGGGCCATGACCTTTTTCCAGTGTAGGCACATAATACAGAGTCAAAGTTAAAATGGTCAGTTTTATTTAATATAGGATATTTATTTTGAATAGGATGAAAAACTAAGGTGAAAAGACACATTTGCTATTCAGATGGTGAATTTGCTATTCAGACTTGAATTGTCCTTTCATCCCAGAGACAGGAGACTATGATGCCACAACAAATTCCCGCCTTCCGCAAGCATTCAAGCGCTTCTCTGGAAGAATTCCAGACGGCTGCTGTCTCATCTGTGGGCTACGATGCACCTTAGTCTTAAAGCTAAACACCTCACTGCACTCAGTTTCCACTTTGTGCAAGTAAAATTCTCTGCCTAGTAAAGTATTACTAAACCGAGTTCAGAGAGAGAGAACATTCCATGTAAAGGCTGGGACCTTTTGACGGGCTAAAATGGCTAAACTGGGAGCTTCTGACTGACTCAATTGGTTAAGATGGGACCTTATGACTGGCTAAACTGGTTAAATGGGGACCTTCAGACTGGCTCAGCTGGTTAAACTGTGACCTTCTGACTGGCTCTGTTGGTTAAGCTGGGGCCTTCTGACTGGCTCTGTTGGTTAAGCTGGGGCCTTCTGACTGGCTGATAAGGTTAAACGGAGACCTTCTGATTGGCTCAGCTGGTTAAGGCGGTGGCTGAGCTCTATGATCCTGGAATTAGTCAGAACCGTCCATTTCCAACGTGGCTCTATAAACCTGGCCATCTAATCATTCCCCCAAATATAATTGGATAATATTTGCTCCCTCTCCGCCTCATCTGAGGCGTTGTTAGCGTTCTGGTATAAAATGGCTGCTGTGCATCACACAGATGGGTGCTACACATTGTCACTGAGTGTGGCCGCAGAGTTCATAAGAGTCCACCTATACTTCTGTATTGTCCCTGGGTGTGGCCGCAGAGTTCATAAGAGTCCACCTATACTTCTGTATTGTCCCTGGGTGTGGCCGCAGAGTTCATAAGAGTCCACCTATACTTCTGTATTGTCCCTGGGTGTGGCCGCAGAGTTCGTAGGTGTCCATGGCATTATCCCCGAGTTGTCCCAGAGTTTACAGTGGGAAGATGAGATACAGTAGCATGACTGCCAATTCCAAAAGTATTATTATTTTTAAATCCACAAAGGTCCAGTAGATCATATATCATTCTCTGCTCGCTCAGTTAAAAGGGAGGTATGGACAGGAATGTGTAAAGGTGATCTTTTAGACAAATTCTCCTATCCAAATGTAGCAGTGTGAAATCCCTCTGCATTGTGTTTAATAAACAGGCCCAATCCACAGTTGCCGTTCACCGTTTATTTTTTATGCAAAAGCTTCAAGCAATCTGATAATGAAACAGACAAAATAACAGGCGATGACCCTTGACGTCTCGAAATACAGTACAGATTGCCCGCTAACAAACGAAAATACATCGCAAGCACTATGAAGCTAGCAGGAGTCTGAGGTAAAATAATTAACTTTGAATGGGGTTAGCTAGGAGGTAACATCTGTACATTAGAATATTATCAACACCATGTTAACAAAAATAACATCCGAAAATTACAAATAATTTTGACTCTTACGTTTTAAGTTATAATCGAACATTTACACAATTTAAATATATAAAACTAACATATTCCTGATGCTTGGCAACTTTTGTAACCTACCCACCATGACAGCTTCCACAGACTGGGAATATTTAAAGGGGCCACACACCCCAAGTCAGTGGAGGCTAATCCCAAAGCCTAATGCCATAAGGAAGCTAACATGACAAGCACAATTACACTCTGTTATACAAACACTTTTAAACAATGGCAACATTTTTATTAACGTGCATTTTGATGTGTGGCCTCTAATGGCAGAGCTTGTTTGTAGCGTGTTGCATCATCACATTCAACTGGTAAAAACTGAATGAGAAATTAGACTAGAACTTCAAAGTGGTAAAAATGAATTTGCACGTTTAGAACCCAAGAATTCTGAGATTAGCTAAAGAAGCTCTACGGGGTGTTACTGACAACAAGGACCACAGACAATGCATCAGCACCTGAGTAAATCAAAAACAGTGCCAGACAGTACAGAGGTCTCAGACGTGTGGACCGCGCACACTATAAACAGCAACGAAAAAGCATTTCTATAAAGATTTCTGGATCATCTAGTCTCCAGTCTTGATTGTCCCACTGGCCTAGTGCACTGAACTTGGACGATGTAAGTGGTCGCCCAGCCAAAAACAATGGAATCCTTTATACAATCGCATCCAAACTTAGGCCATCAACAGATAACCGGCATTTAAAATATATATTTTTTAATATATGTTTTTGTTTCACATTGGGTTATTTTTTTGTAAATATTTATCAGAAAACCAAGCATAAACTGCTTATCTGTAAATATAATTGTAGTGCAATGGCCCCCAGAAACCCACAACCAAGTGGCAAAACATGCACTTGTGGTCAGTACACAAACCAGTCCCAATGCAGCCTGTGGTCGATCAACCTGCTATTTATATACATGTACTTATATATGCAATACGAGTTAAACCTTACATAGTATAGCACTGATTAAAGTGCTAGGTGATTAAATAACTATGCAATTCAAATTATGATGACAATGATGATGACAAACAACCAGTCAAATATCAAAATCATTTAGAAAATATAACACTATCCAAAATATGGAAACATAAAAGATAAATAATTCTAATAATTTATCGAAATGCAGCAACGTTCCGTTGAATGTAAACTGACTCAGTGCTCCCCAAAGAACTGTAATATAGTTAATATAATAATATAGTTATAGTATATGCATTTAATCGTTTAACATTCTAGGGAAATACTGCCTGAACGCCTTTTTTCACATCTACAGAAACCAATTATCAATCCGTTTCGATAAACATTATCAATTTACTCGTGTCCTATGAACAAAAATCGTGCTTTTTATTTAAATAACAGAAACGCTCCACAAGCATGAGAACAGGCCTACTGAATGGACGAAAGAATGCTTACCGTTACACCACTGGAATGGGTGCATCAAGAAAACACGAGTGCTTCCGAGCAGAGATGGTTCGTGTTTATAAACAAAGGGCACCACACCATCCGCCGTGTCTCTGATCTGGAATTACCGTATCAGGATATACACGTCGTTTAAAATAAAATGCCAATAATAAAATAATGATGGGAAATTAGACACCTTCGTCTCTGGCTCCTTATTTCGACAAATTCGCAAGCTAAAGCAAAGTTATTCGTATGTAAGTACTGATTAACCCTTTCCCTCGTGCCACATGTTTGAGTAAGTGTCGTCATTCAGTAATCATAAAAAACGTTTCTATTATGCTTTCTACTGATATTACATACATAAAATAATTAACTAAACCTTTGAGGTAGATCTATCAACGAAACTAATGTCAGCTAATACTGCTTTTCGGAAAACGTAAAGGCGGTAATATCGAGTTGAAATCCTTTCGCTCTTTCCGCACTCAGCCTCTTCAGTCTTTTCCTATATAAGCACGTGAAGAGTCAGCCCGCCCTCAACGTTGGATGGGACCAAATCAAAACTCCGACAAACCGATAAATGCACATAGCTGTCTTTAATATCTGTTTCTTTTTATTAGTAGAATAAATAAGATAGCTACAAAGAAAAAAAAAACGCTATTAAATATGATTTGTCTGTGTTAACATATATTAAAATAAAAATATTGTACACACACATTTAAAACATATGGGAAATATAATATATAATGCCAGAAACACACACACACACACACACACACACACACACACAATCAATTTAATAAAATCTGCAAGGCAATACTATGAAAATTACATAAAGGAAAAGACTGATTTAAGAACAAATTATAATTTTACCACCTAACACATTCGTTTAAATTGTTGGCTGGCTAAAAACACCCACCCAAGACAGCATTATACATTAGGCAGCAAAACAACAAAGAGCTCACAAATTTCACAGTTTTAATGTAAAATGAATTCAACAAACCGTTTTCACAACCGCTCATCTAATTAAGTGTCACAGTGCAGCAGACACAGGGTCTTGCTGGACAGGACAGGACAGGATAGAAAAACTCACACAAATCTGGGCCAGGAAGCATGCACACACACATACCAGAGGAAACTCGCACCACTTATGTCATGAGGAGACCACAGCTCTAGGTTCTGTCTCGTTCTACAGGCAATGGGTAATATGCATCCAGCAGCAACATGCACTGCGAGACCCTTCGCATCTCAGTGTGGTTTAGGACCTGAGCCGTAAATCTCCAAGTTAATTGTGAGCACATGCAGTTGCGTGTCAGAAAAAGTAGGATTGCTCGTATGCAGTGATATTGCCGACGTACACAGGAGTGTAGTTGTAGATGAGAGCAGCTGCTTCTTCTTCAGGCTTGGAGAATTGGTGAACGCTTTTCCTGGCTGCAAACAGTGACGGGCTCAACATCAATCACATTGATGATATAAGCTATGAATGCACAGAATTCACAGGTGCTGGGCACATTTAATCAGGCAGCACGAGTGAGTATTGACTCGGGATACACATAGGCGAGTAAGCTCAGTCAACAATGTGCATAAGTACACTCATTTCTCCCATTCACAATGACACCTTTTGATCGTATTTACCTTCGTTGACAAAAAATTCAGCCAGCAAAGATGCAACGCGCACGGCATTTTGGGAATGTGGGAATTGCATCTTGGGATTCCACTGAAAACGGTTCACCTCAGGGTGCCACTGGACTCCATAGAATGGGTATCGCCTTCCTGTTTCATTTCAGTAAAACAACACCGTAAGCATGCGTGTTTATTTGTATGTAGCGAATATCAAAATACAAAGGCAGTATATCATGAGTTCCACTTTATTTCCGTCAATCCATTTTCTAAACCACTTGTCCCGATGAGGGTCAAAGTCCCCATTTAAAGCATCGGTTACATTGAAAGGTCAATAAATAAACTTTCTTAAGTCATCAAGGATCACTTCCTTTAAAATTATGGGCAATATTACCTTCCATGGTGGAAACAAACTCAGCGCCATTTTCAGCTATGTTTGTGGACAGTATGGAGAAGAATTTTTTCAGTTTCTCGTTCTCTCTGAAAGTCTATTTAATAAGCAAATAAGCATATTTACATAAGAATAGGTCATTTAAACTGAGCAGCATTATTTTCCAAATATAACCATTATAATAACAGACACAGTAGTTTTTTTACATTTTTCTTCACTCAGTAATGGGTGCCGTCATTACCACTGAAAGCAAACAACCATTTATGGATTCAAATATACAGGGGAAGTCCATAGCATACAAGCTTGTAATTCATGTCAAATGGTTGTCATTGCTACTGCAGAAAGAACAGCATACCCCAAGTCACTTCCACAACAGTTTACAATGATGTTGTTGGAAGCACAAGATCCTAGGGAAACTGGCATTGTGTCGAAAGACAATCCTACTAACCTGTGCTTAGTGACACAACTTCCTTCTGTGTAAATAGCAATAGAACAAGGCTGAAAGGTGAGCTGTTTATGGCACACGGCTGTTAGGTAAGCTGTTTTGGGTCAAGGGCTTACAGTTCCCAGGGTTCTGTCATAGCTCACCTTCTCAGTGACTCCGTAATGATGGAAATTTCCTGTCAGAGCCTCCTGGGTTATTGCCTTCAACAGTGCAGCAGGGAAGCTGTCGAACATGTGACTGGATTGAGCTTCTGGTGGAAGAAAAAAAACAACTTTCTTAATGCCCGTTATTGAGTCACAGAACATTAAAACTTTTGTCTAAATGTTGTTTTTCTGGCCAGGTAAAGGCCAACACAAGGGTTAGCCACTGCCCCCTTGTGGCATAAGTCTTACATTAAAGTAAAACTTTAAGAAAACTACTGCCCGCATGTATATGCCAGGGAATCAAGGAGACGTGAGACACCATGCCGATTTAACCCACCTCAATAGTGTGTTTGCAGCTGTGCTCTCCCAGCCACAATCGGAGGTTCAGTTTGATTAGAACCAGCGAATATGCCAAAAAATTGTATTTCTGATTTAACAAAATGCATAATAATTGGAAGTAAAATAATTCATTTCCAAAGCACTCTGTATATTCACATTGTAACATTCTATGCTACAAAAGGTGATATTAATGAGCGACAAAAAGCTTAAAATGTAGTAGCTCTGAAAAGTGGGCAGTAACCGGAAAGCTATTATTGGTTTGATTGGATTTAATAGTTTATAATAAGTATATAATGTCTATGTAAAACACTATGTCTACACTATCAGTTTAACTGCACAAAGGGATGTATATTATCAGTATATTTGCGTATTTTTCTTCTTTGGATGATAATTTACAACTAGGAGTGTGAGCTGTCATTAATTCATCAACCTTATCACCAGCCACCCTGCAAGCTTCAGCGCCATAAAAACAAATGGTTAAGCCATCTACAGTTTAAAAGTAGTCATTCAGGTCGGAAGGAAACCACAGGGGCTTTAAAGTAAATGACAAGAATTTTTGTTCAGACCTGTTCTCAGTATTTGTCTGACATCCAAGACAGCTCTGGGAATTATTATTTTCTCTCTTTGAGTAGCTGAAGCAAGTTTGTATCTCTGCTGTATATAGTTCCTGATGTGAGCTTGTATCTCCGCTGTAAGTAGTTCCTAATACATGCTTGTATCTCTGCTGTAGATAGTTCCTGATGTGAGCTTGTATCTCTGCTGTAAGTAGTTCCTACTACATGCTTGTATCTCTGCTGTAGATAGTTCCTGATGTGAGCTTGTATCTCCGCTGTAAGTAGTTCCTACTACATGCTTGTATCTCTGCTGTAGATAGTTCCTGATGTGAGCTTGTATCTCTGCTGTAAGTAGTTCCTGAAACAAGCTTGTCCCTCTGCTGCACTTCAGATCAACTGTTTCCGAGACATTGTCATCAGGGCACATCCTATTAGGAACACTGACCTGCGGTCAGATTGAGGGGCAGGGCCACATTCTCGGCTGTAGTCTTGCTCAGCAGATTCTCTCCGGCCACCAGCACAGAGAGCAGCTGGAAGCCCATGCATGTCCCCCATATGGGGAAGTAGTCTCCCACATCGTTCGCCTGGGATGGGGAGGAAACAGAGCATGTTAAGAGTCTTACAGGCTGCAGTAGAAATGTACTTAGTTCTGTTTTTTTCATTTCCCTGTACGCACTTATTGTAAAATATAACCCGAATTAAGAATCAAGACCAAGATCATGTCCTTATTTTCAAATTGTTTCTGAATGAACAATTACAATTTTTAAAAATAAATAAAAAACATCTACACACTGTTTTTGCTCCCAAGTGTTCTTAATTTTAAATTTTTTTAACTCAAATACTGCAATATTTCTCAGTTACAATTTTTGCCAACCTGCCTAAAGATTTAATTGCAGATTTCTTCCCCTGCAATTGACAATAATACTAGCAGATTCATCATTTTAAAAATGAGATGTATTAGAATCTAAGCTCTACATCAAACAGGCATGTGAAGGTTTTGCTTAAATCTGCTCACCATTAGGGCAAGTCTGAAGAAGACACCAGCAGTCTTGGCAAAGTCGGAAGTCTCCAGGTCCACAGCACCTCCAATGAACAGCACGCTGAGAGAGAACCCCCATTGAACAGCATGCTGAGAGAGAACCCCCATTGAACAGCACGCTGAGAGAGAACCCCCATTAAACAGTACGCTGAGAGAGAACCCCCAATGAACAGCACGCTGAGAGAGAACCCCCATTAAACAGCACGCTGAGA